>NIPM01001284.1:0-22489 GCA_002738285.1 Holacanthella duospinosa | reverse complement strand
AGATTTATATAATATTTTCTATAAATTAAGCTTTATTTTTAAAGCATATTTGTTTAAATTACTATAATGGATACTTACAAAAATAAAAAAATTCAATAACCGATAAAGAACAACGTGTATTTATCAAATTTGGAGTAATTCTAGACCACAGTTCGGGAATAATACACAAAGAATTGGTTAAAACGATAGGAGAAAAGGTCTATAAATATAATACAGTGAAAAATATGGTTTCTAAGTTTAATAAGTGCCAAAATTGCTTTGAAGACACTAGAGGAGGCGATACAAGTAATCATTTAATAAAAGAAAATACAATTGAGAAAATTAAAGAATCTCTTGCTCAAAGTAGAGCCTGGTCGTGCCTCGAACTTTCCATGTTAGTAAATTGTAGCAAAGCTACTGTTTATCGATATTTAACAGAAGATTTACAAATGAAGAAATTATTGAGCAAATGGGTTCCTCATTTTCTCACACAGGAGCAAAGAGAACATAGAGTATTAGCATGTAGATATAATTTGGAGCAGTTATCAAAAACAAAAAACCCTAATAAACAGAACATTGGCTATAGATGAAACTTGGCTTACTTTATATATGCAACCTCAGCGTGACCAGTCTCGATTTTGGACAACTAAGGACGAAAGCCCACCAGAAATTGTAGCACAATCAAACTACTAGAGAAAAAGAATGCTTATACTAGCAATGGATTATAATGGTGTTGCATATTGGAAGCTTTGTGCACCTAAAGAGACGGTAACTTCAGAAGTCTATATAGGCTTTATTAATGAAGTTTTACTAAAATGACTACCTGATAAGAAATTCAAGTGTCCTATGGTTTTACAGGATAATGCAAGAACTCATAAATCAAAGCTTGTAATGGATTTTTTTGATGATAACAAAATCCGCACTTGGTATCATCCTCCATATAGTCCAGATATAAGTCCACCTGATTTTAATTGTTTTGGTAAATTAAAGAGGAAGTTAAGAGAAAATGATTATGACAATTGGGAAGACTTGGAATTACAACTAGAGAGTATTGTCCAGGAACTTAATATGAATGGTATTCAGCAGCTAGCTGAAAGATGGAGCGATATAATAAAAGTAGAAGGTTCATATATANAACTTAATATGAATGGTATTCAGCAGCTAGCTGAAAGATGGAGCGATATAAT
The DNA here is from genome assembly GCA_002738285.1 of Holacanthella duospinosa. Taxonomy (NCBI): domain Eukaryota; kingdom Metazoa; phylum Arthropoda; class Collembola; order Poduromorpha; family Neanuridae; genus Holacanthella; species Holacanthella duospinosa. The sequence continues at coordinate 21,323 of NIPM01001284.1, read as the reverse complement.
AAAAGTAGAAGGTTCATATATACACTAGGGAGCAATGAAGAATGAAAAGAATAACCTTCTATTATTAATTAAAATTATGATAAAATACATTTATATTTTAAAAAAATATATTATTAATATTATAAAGTAGTCAATTCTAAATAATTAGTGAATAAAATTTTCATTATTTTATGTATTTATTAATATAAAAAGTAACTATAAATATTAGCTGATGAAAGTTAACAGAGCAAAAATGAAGGAAAAGTTCAAAATTTATTGAATTTAAGTATCAAAATAATCTTAAAATTTAAACTAATAGCTAGTTGGACCACCTTTAGCCTTAATCACTTCAATACATCTATTTCTCATCGAAGAAACAACGTTTTTCGTCACTTCCGGTTAAACTCTTTTCCATGCTTCTTCAAGATTTTTCTTTAACTCTTTTTTGCACGAAATTTTATATTTTCTAATGTCTCTCTCTATGTTATCCCATAAATGCTCGTTTGGATTGAGATCTGGGCTTTGTGCTGGTCAATCGAGCACTTCTATCTTTATTTTTTGCAAAAAATGACCTATTCTTTTAGCTTTATGCTTCAGGTCATTATCATGTTGGAAGATAAATCGCCGACCCAATCTCAATTTAACAGCGGATTCTTTTATATTATTTTTTAAAATGTCTCTGTAGATATATTGGTCCATGTTCCCTTCAATACATTCGAATGCTCCAACTCCTTCAGAGCTAAAACAACCCCAAATTTTGACATTTCCACTGTTATGTTTTACATTGGGACTTAAATTCTTCAATTTTAGGCCTTAATTTTTCTTCCTCCAAACTCTAACCCTTCCATCATTACCAAAGACATTAAATTTTGACTCATCAGACCATAATACTTTATCCCAAAATTCTTCATCCTTATCACATGTAATTTTGCAAATTCAAGCCTTGCCTTTCGCTTTTTGGCGGAAATAAAGGGTTTTCTTTTCGCTCTAGAATTCTTTAACCCTTCCTTTTTTAAGATTCTAGCAATGATAAATGTACTTACCTTCTTCCCAGTTGTCTCCAAAGAAATTTTTGCTAAGGTTGGACCACTTAATTTTGGGGTTTTTTTCTGCATTTCTCTTTATACTCTTCTTCTCATGTGCTGAAAATATCGGGTTTCTACCCCGTCCATCAAGATTTCCCACTATTACATCACTTTTATATTTATTAATTATATTCCACACAGTCTTATAGGGCATTTTGACTATCTCTGAGACATTTTTGATTGATCTATTCTTATACTGGCTTCCTTTCCATATATTGATAATCATATTTCTTTCTTCAATAGTTGTTTCCTTTCTCATATAAATAATTTATTAAACATTATTTATTATTAATATAATATAATTATTTTCTAGAAAATTCTAGATATTTTGATAAAATTCATTCAAAAACTGGAAATTCCTTTAATTTTGCACAGGTAAAAATTTGGAGGATTTGAAAAATTAAATAAATAGAGATATTTAATTTGTAAATTTTTAAATAAAGTTATTAGAAATTAAGGTCGTTATTACCACTTTAATTTTGTATAAACTTTATTTAAAAAAGTTTATTAAATTTGGAGTTAATTTAATTCAAAATTCGTAATTATTCTGTTTCCTTCTTCAATGCTCCCTAGTGTATAAACTACAAAGTTTCATCTTTTTATACCTCATAATAAATTTTTTATTCAAGTTTTTTCCTTTACCTCTTTGCGTGAAACGGCGTAATATTTTAATTAAGAAATAACACAAAACAATTGAATAGAACAAAAAATCGATTTAATGCCGAACAAAGGATGTAAACAAGCGATAAATGGCAAGAGACTAATATATAAATTAGTTAAGTTTGGTTTGGATTTTTTACTAAAATTGAATGTAGATCAGCTTTTAATCAGTCTAAATATGTGAGTTTATTTTTGTTCAGAGTAGTCCCCATTTTACTTATTAAATAATTGGTTGAACAAGAGTGAAAATAATCTAGATTCATTAAAAATTTGGTTGAATTAAGCAAAGAATCAAAAAGCGACTACTCTGAAGGAAAATAAACTCCCATATAAACAGACTAGAAAATAATTACATAAGTAATTTTTTAGGCGTTCTATATATTTATAGAAAAAACGCCTATAGGTCTCGCCATGTCCGTCTATCACGCTTTTTCAGCGAGCAAACAGCTGAACGAATCTGGCTAAAAATTTGCATATATAATAATCTAGTACCTAATATCCTTAAATTTTATTATTTTTTTGACATCTTTATTTTTCATCAAGTTATTAAAATCAATATTTATTCTTAAAACGTCTCAACCAAAATTCTAGGTAAATCATCCATTTTTTGAAAAAGAAAATTTACAAATGAAGGGTATTTTCTAGACTAATATGGAAAATAGTAGATAAGTTCTAATATAAATTTATATTGTAAATTTAATTATCTCAGATTTTCAAAAGGTATTTTTTATAAGAAAAAACATAAGATAAAAGAATAAACACACATAGAACGCCTAGCCCATACCTCACGGTCACCCATGGGCTACTGGCTTGCCAACTTTATTTATTAATATCTTTCTATTTAATATTTCATTTTTATTTAGATTCTTTTTACAGATTTTCGTCTACTTTGAAAACAAATTTCTGCAAGAAATTCGTGGCATTAAATGGGTTAAGAAGTGAAAGTCATTTTATATCTTTTTAGACAAAACTTTTTTCTAAGAATGTTAAGACTAACTTTTTGATGATTTTTTGCGTACTTAACTGTGAGATTGCTGTTTTAACTTCGATATGCCCCAAACCCGATATCTGAGGGTTAAACCCAAAGCAATCTGGGTTTAAAATCAATGTTTTTCGAAATTTAAAGGTAAATTTTCAATTATTTTTTCCAAAATTCAATTATGAAAGAATCTATTGAAATTTTCTAACTATAAAATTATTGAAAAATATATGGTTTTAAATAAAATAAAATTTTGATATCTGATTTAAAGACTATTTTAGACAATATTCTTTATATTGTCATTAATTATAACATTTTGATTCATATAATCCAAAATTCTCAATATTTAATGAAAAATATGGACTTTATAGACCCGAGGTATAAAACCCGATAAACCCCTTGAGTCGGGAGTTCAGGACATATCCCATCGTACCAACAAAAATAAGGCGTTTTAAATGTAAAATAATGAGACTGAAACATCTATAGTTGAGATCGGGAGATATCCTAATGTATCAATTAAAGTAAGACACTTTATAAAAAATGGAGCTGAAATAACTTTTAAATGAAAGGTCAACTATTTATCTTAGCAACGCAATGTAGGTTTTACGATCACGACGATGAAGAATCGAACACAACACATGATGTTAAAAACTTAGTTAAAGATCTAAATATAAGGTTAAAATGTATATCAAAGGATCCTTATGATACGAAATGTTCTATTTTATCTTACTTTTATGATATGCTATATTCGTCTATAGAAGAAATGGAATCATATGATATTGATATTCCTGTTTATGTAGAAGCTAAAGTATTTCGTTTTTCTAATTTCTTATGGAATATAGTGAAGAGAATCGATTATACCATCCTTCCTTTTGATAAGAAGAAAAGGAAGAAATATTTCGCTAAACTATTTAAGGTATTAAATTCTTATTCTAAGATGAATGGATATACAAAAGAAATTGATTGCTTGGTATCTATGGTTGCGTTTTTAAAGACGGATGAATTTAAATTAATTACTGCTAAAATATTTGAACAAAAGAAGACCATAGAAACTATGACAAAAGTATTTGTATCTCTTTATAATACTGAAGCTAAAATATATGATGAATTCATAGATACTCATATCGAAATAGGAGATAAAAAGACTGTTTTCCGAATTATACGAATCAATTCTCTGTCAAGCATTTGATAGATATAGACCTATATTTAATAATCATCAGCTTTATTTATTAATATCACATCTTATTCAAGTTTAGCTGAAAAAATTGCACGGAAGATTCTTACTCAATTGGAATGTCCTGTATTTGTAACCAATTTCTGAAATCAATACGCATTTTTAAAAAATAAACATAGTTTATAAAACGTCTAATTGATATATAATCTTGATTCATATTATCTGAAAGTCTAGAATTATTGAGCCAGATTATTCTACACCTTTGACTCAATTTATCAACCAAAATCACACATTGAGAATATAATGCTGAAATGAGTTTTCAATGAAAGTATAACCACTCATATTAGATGCGCAATCACTATTTTACGATTATGATGATATAGGAACAAAGACATCATATGATATTAAGAGTTTAGTTAAAGATTTGAATAACGGATTAGATTATACAGCTAAAAATAATTATAATATAAAATACTCGCTATTATTTGATTTCTATACTATGATCATGATGAATATAAAAGGGATAGACTCTTTTGATATTGATGCACCTATTGGTTTGGAGTCTAAAGTGTTCAGGTTTTCTAATTATTTATGAAATATTTCCAAGAGAATTATTTATATTTCAGTACAATTCGACCGCAAAAGGACTAAGAAATGGTTCGCTCAGTTATTCAAGGCTTTAAATTCAATACAAAGATGAATAGTTGGTTGTACTAAAGAGATCGAATGCTTACAATTTTTAACAGAATTCTTAATGACCGAGGAATTTAAACTAATTGCTACTAGAGCTTTTATAAAAAAGTCAATTAAAAAGTACATTTAAAGCCTTTAATTATTTTGATATATAGATCAAGGTATAGGAACATTGTCTTGATATCATCAACGTGGAAATTGGTGAAAAGAAATGATTATTTCAGACTTGTAGGAACAAGTCCTTTGTCAAATATGGCACTTTATTTTCGTTCAGAGTAGTCCATTTATTAAATAATTGATTGGACAAGAGTGAGAATTCATTAAAAATTTGGTTGAATTAAGCAAAGAATCAAAAAGGGACTACTCTGAAGGAAAATAAAGTGCCATATTGGATCGTTATAAAGATATTTTTGATGAGACATCGAAAACTGTTATTGATTATACATCATATATCATTTTGACACATGAAATGTCTAAAAAAAGCATTAACTCAAATGCAATGTCCGATATTCTTATCAGATTTCTGAATATTAAAGCATTAGATTGTACGACATGATTGATCCAATGAATGCATATCTTTTGATAAAATAGCGAATTTATTATTTGATATCAATGGATGAGACGGGATAACATCTAAACGAAGTTGTACAACAACTATAAAAATAAATAATTTTTTTATTGATTCTCAATTTCGTAATCCATATTATAAAATAGATCAAAAGCACCGGTACCAGAATGGACAGCTTGGCCCACCGCGATTCTTGAAGAAGGAGATTGTAACGTATCGACTTCCCTAAAACTAAACAAAGTTAAGGTGAAGTGATTACATAGCAGATTTAGTAAGAAAAGTCATAGTAGATTCGAAGCTCATTTTTAGAAATGGAGAAGGCGAAGCCGCCAGACCATATCTACTAAACGGCTTATATTCGCCTTCAAATGTCTAAACACAAATGATTATGGGAGGGAGATACCATATAATCAGCTATTAAAGATAAATGACGATAATTGACATTAATGCCATACACATCAAACACGTTTGAAATTTCTTTAACGATAGCATTTCTTGCGGCTTCCACACCTGTAAATTCGATATTAATAAAGGGAAGAATACCATAAGTGTTTAAAATAAACGCAATATCATTCGAATCAATCTTATTAATGTCGAGGATAGAAAACCAAGGCCACAAATCTTTCACATTAACCCCTTCTGTGAACAAACTTTTCTAATCATATGAAATCAAAAGATGTTACTTGTTCATCTAAGCTCTCCGTGTTTAAGAAACATTTTTCGATGCCAGATATTTCTCTCACAGTAGTTACAGAACAAATATCTCTAATGATATGAACCAACAACAATTTAGGTGTATTTAATGGCATTTTCCAAGCCAATTGACAAGTGATAGGTCCCTTATTTGTTCTTTGGAATTTAAATAAGTATGCAGTTTTTAATATCCTAGTTAATTTAGATAAAGATTCTAAATCTAATTTATCATCGTCTAGTGAGCTTTGCAACTCTTGAATCGACCTATTAGATTTCCTCTGCGTTGGATTGACTTGATTGAAATCTTCAGAATCGGAATCATAAGTTTTCAATTTAGCCTCTTCTTGATCTTCCAAATTAGCATTATCTTCATCTGATTCATCATCTAAATCATCTTTAATATTAAGCATAATCTGATCCTCATCGTGATCGAACTTAGTTGTATCAATCGATGTAGTAATATTGCCACCATTCGATTTCTTTAATCTCAATAAAGCAGCCTTCAATTTACCCACGAATCTCGTTGTGATTACAGCTTCCAGTAGACGAGTTGAGACTTGCAATTGATCTTGCAACTCTACATCATTATAAAACAAAATAGATAAATTAAAGGATTTAGCATTAATATCAAACTGGAGCATTTCTTGAACTTCAATATTTTGAATACAATCCGATAATTTAACTCTATTCAATTTAGAGATTAATTTATGGACCACAGGAGGATCCTCTGACAAAAGTGGCAGGGTCATTGACGGAGTTTTGATGTTCGAACTAGCAGTCATAACGATTTCTCTTAAACGCGGTATACCAAGGGTGACATTTTTGGCGCCAAATCCAGCGAAATGGAAAGTGTTCAACGTCATTTGGGTTGAAGGTTCTCCGACACTTTGAGCAGCCAACAAACCGACCGATTCACCTGGTGTAATTAGTGTTTGTAAGTATTGAGATTGAATTATCTTGTGTAATTCACGGCATTGTTTGCCTTTCTTATTCATAAGATATTGAGCTACTTCTTGCTTATATTTCTCAGATAGACCAATATCAAAATCGTCTTCAACGGGAACGAGTTCTAATCTGAACTTTTTAGGAAGATAATGGAGTTTATTGGATTTCAATACTTCGATATTGTTTTCAAAGAAATCCAACTTATCAAGATAAGCTAACTTGGACACATCTAAAGCGTCTTCGCCATATTTAAATTGAATACAAGAGCCATCATAATCTCGAACAGAAGAATCATATTCGACCTTAAACCCTTCTAAATGTTTAACCAAGCATCTTTGTAAATAACCTGATCGAGATGTTTTAACGGCCGTATCGATCAACCCTTCTCTTCCAGCCATACAATGAAAGAAATATTCTTGCGGTCTAATTCCAGTTAAGAAGCGATCCCTGATGAAACCACCTGCTCTAGCATCGGTAGAATAAGGTTGAAAGGATGGCAATGTTTTGCCACTAGCCATCACGGGAACTCTTCTACCTTCTAATTCTTGCTGACCTAATAAAACTGTGATTTGCGATACATTGACACTAGAACCTTTCGCTCCAGTTAAGGTCATCAATTGCATCCCATTGGTGGGGAATGGAGTATACAAATGGGAGGGTACCGTTTCATTTATGGCCGAAGAGGTCAAAGCATTTACCTTGTTCTTCATGGTACGATCTAGAGCTTCTAGTTTCAAATCATTAAGATGGACTTCTTCAATTCGATTCCTAAATTCTTCTTGAAAAGAATCGAGATGTTCTTTACCATCCAAGCCTACAAATTGGACCACTGTATCTTGACCGACGACCCGAGACTCCTTCAACACTTGTGTTCTTAATTGATCGCCTTCGGGGGTAAGTAACAAATCCGTCATTTTGCAAGTAAACCCTCTCAATTGGGCATAGGCAGTGAAGAGGCGGCCAAATGAAGACAGCACCTCGCCTGCCAATGTGGGGCCATACAATTCAAAAATAGAATGTATTAAACCGAATTTCGAAGCCCCGATTTGAGATTTATCTAAAGTACCAGTTAAGACTTCGCCTTCTCGAACCCTAAGAATTTCTTCTTCTTTATTATGGCTACCCCAATATTTAATGCCGACCTTAGTTTGACTATCTAAGTTGAATAAATCCGTCCTTTTCACTTGGTTTGTAAAAGTAGCCACTTTTAATCGAGAAATGAGGTTAATGATCAACGTGGATACTAATTGTTTACCTGTCCATCGTATCGGTTTCAATATCGCTGGTTCTAATAACAAAAACCTTACATTCTTATTATCCATAGCTTGGAATAATAGATTCATATAGGCATCTCTATTTAAGAAGACATCTTTACAAGTGAGCAAGACTGCACAAACGATATGGTCTTGAATCAATCCTCTTAATGGCGATCCATCAGAGGGGACAAGATATTGTAGATCAGTCAATGCGATTTGCATAGCTTCCGATTTAGCAATATAATTTTGAGGAAGATGCAAGTTCATTTCATCTCCATCGAAATCGGCATTATAAGTATTACAATTAGCATAATGCATCCTAATCGTCTTTTCGCCTTTCAAGATGCGCACTTTATGAGCCATGATGGATGGTTTATGCAGCGTAGGTTGTCGATTGACGAGCAAGTAATCTGAATTATTGACATGTCTTAAGACTTTCTTCTTATTCCATTCAGAATCCACGCCTGTATTGACCGACAACTTATTCGACTCAGCTTTCAAAGATTGTTGATTCAATTTAGATAAATCCAACATCGAACCATCGGGATATTGAAGATGAGTCGCTCCAGGCCATTTATAAGGCCCATTCTCTACCATCTTTCGCAGTTGATGCACATTAAACGAGGTTACGGGTTCTGGGAACGTCAGTTTGGTTGCGAATACCAGTGGTATACCTATTTCATTGGTTTCAATATAAGGATCTGGTGATATAACTGATCTAGCAGAGAAATTCACTCGTTTACCCATCAGATGTTTTCTGAACAAGCCTTCTTTTTTCTCCAATTGTTGTTTAATTCCCGGAGGGGCACGTGATGCCATAGAATTTCCTTTACTACGACCAGTAGTGTTGGATTGATCATACGTGGATTGAGAATTATCAAAAAAGAGATTAACATCAATTTGGAGATTAATCCATAATTCAATCAATCTTGCCACGCCCTCTCCTTCCTTAATGCTCTGATGTATCAGCTGGCTGCTTTGAAGTATGTTCGTTAATGATTTGGTTTGTCCATTTTCTAAGGTCATTCCATTCATAAAAATGGGAGGTCGAAATCGTGACGGTATTACAGGCATAGCTAATAAGAAGAAATTCTCTACATCAAAAACAGACATACTTTGATCGTTGAGGTCGCTGGTTGGATTGTTGAAAATTAAATTAAATAATTCTTTTTCCTTCAATTGCATTAATTTGAGATAATTTTTCACATGCAATGGTGTCAAATAAGTGTATTCGCTAGTAATCTTCTCATTGATCTCTTCCTCTTCGTTATTTTCAATGACTTCTTCTTCAACTTCACCTAATTCCAAATTAGTTTCTTTCTTAATCAAAGCATCAATCCCATCTTCATTAATAAAATGATTCGTTAATTGATACAAGTCTTTAAATACATTTCCGAATGAAATCCCTCTCTTCTCTATTGATACACGGGTTTTCTTACTGATCGGATGTAAGAATACTTTCGAATTATTCGATTGGCGTACTCTGATTTCGGGCGCTAGACATAACTGACATACTTTTCGTGCTTTGCATTTCTTAAATAAATCTAATACTATCATTTGTCTCAAAGCAAGTGTATTATGAGTCTCTATGACTTGTGCTTCCACGTTAATGTAAGAAATGATCTTATCGATATATTGTTCTATAAAAGTTTTAACTAGATTCTTATTTACCTATTTTCAAACAATGTTGATCTTCATTTTTAATCTCGATATCCTCTTTTAAATAACCCAATCTATGTTCCAATTCCTCCACTTGAGTGAATAATCCATGATTAAGTAAATGGAATTTCGCAACGAACAACGCTTTCTAAAAAAGTGTTGGTGGAGAGATACCTCGATTTTGGAGATCCGGAAATTATAACAAAATAGACATTGTGATTTAATCAAGTTCATTATCATAGGAAAACTAATGGGATTATAAACAATGCAAGGTAATTCAATATGGCCAAAATGGCCAGGACAAACTAAATAATTCTCATAACAAATTACACACCTAAAATCAGAATGTTGAGATACGTTGTATTTTCTTTATAAGGACCTAAAGATGGATCATAAAGTCCATTCTTTGTAGATCTTTCAAGATCATCAAAACTAATTGGATTGCTTATTTGTTTTATGGATTGAGATCGAATTTCTTCACTACTTTGGAATCCAAATCGTATGCTCTTTATCTGGCTGTTTATTGGATTCGAGATATCCATTTCAAAAAATTCTAATAAATTTATGATGGATGCCAAAGATGAAAATAAGTGATTAATATACGTTCAAAGCTTATTATTGAAAAGATGAATATAATATGATTTTCATTACCTGTATAAAAGTTTATTATAGAAAATAGATCAGCCAATTTCCATGTCTTTAGCTTCTTCACCCTTAATTCCACCCTGGTGAGCTAAAAAAATTAAACAGGAAAAATACATTTTTCCTGTGGATAACCATCAATGTTAGGAGTTGGGTCATAAAATTTGGGATAAGAATGGGCATCAATTAAATGCAATCTCCTCCGATCAAAAGAGAACAACAACTTCCGGCAACCTAGCACCAAACATGTGAACTAAATGATTATGTGAAAGGAGGTTTATACAGCTCTATCCCCACGGTCGATTTGAGTTTGAAATAAAACGTCATGTCGCTCCATTATATGTCTATCTAACCATCTTTGTGTAGTGAAATATTTCTTACATTCCAGACATCTAAAACTATGTACAATTTCATTATGCAAATCACGAGATTCATAAGAAATAAATGGAATTGTACAACTTTTACAATGAACTTTATTAAACCTAATTATAAAAATATTAAGAGATAAGGTACTTTGGTAGACTTAATTTGTCTTCATTATATATTGGTGATTGTGTAATTTGATTTAATAAAGAGTTTCCACTTTTAAAGTATTCGTTGTTTGCTTCTCTATTTTCTTTCTGTGGAATCAAATCGAACATTCAAAAAAATCGAATGAAGCAAAAGAGACAGGGTATAAACTTCCGATGAAACTAGAACTAATATCTCCCACAGTTAAGTGTGCTTATCTAACATAATTGGAGTGATTTTGTTTGAAATTAGTCTTTATTTGGGGGTTTAGCTCATCTGGTAGAGCGCTCGCTTCGCATGCGAGAGGTACAGGGTTCGATTCCCTGATCCTCCATTCTTAGACAAAAATTCTATGTAATTATTGTTCTGAATTTTTATTTGCAAAATGGTTCTTTTTTAAACTTAATTAGTTAGTTTAATTCTGATCTTTATATAGCACGAGATTTGATAATTGTCATTATATAGGTTTTACTTGGGTTCAATCCCCAATTCCTATATATCCTTAGAGAATTGTTGTTTTTTAACTTTGAAATGATTTTACATCCTAATGTACCCTATTAAAATTATACATCTCTTTAATACCCTCATATTTTCTGGCTTGCTGTATTACATATTCCATATTTGTGAAACTAAAATCATCCCATTTAATAAACAGCTTTATATGACATAAAAAGCAAAATTTTTCAATTAAGCATTTATAGCATTTTAAACTTTGTTTTCAGATTTTGAGCTTGGAGAATTACTGCGAATATTAGTTTCTTTCAACCAATTTACATAAATTTCAGATTTTCTGAAAGGGTTTTTTTGAAAAGACAAAATTTCAAAGCAATATGGATTTTTACACCGGATTAAAAGGAACTGCAACAGAATCTTCTAAAAATACACCAGCATTTTTACTCAAGCTATACAAGTAAAATAAACATCAATTAACATTTTTATAGTATGGTTCAAGATTCCAAATGTGATAATTTACTTCATTGGTCAAAAGATGGCAAATCTTTTATAGGTACACTTAATTATATTATAGATTAATTAGTTACAAGACAAGAAGAATTTTCTAGAGAAGTATTACCAAGATATTTCAAACATACACAATTTTCCAGCTTCGTTAGACAATTAAATATGTATGGCTTCCATAAGGTTCAAAACCTTCATCAAGGCGTTCTGAAAAGCGATGAAAAAGGAGACGAATGGGAATTCTCTAATCCTTATTTTGTCAAAGGCCGAAACGATCTTTTAAGTTTTGTTTCTAGAAAAAGGAACAATTCTGAAGACACCAAAGGAAATCAAGACATGAAACAAGTCATCACCGAAATAGATTTGATTAAGCAGCATCAAGAAAGTCTTGGTGTCCAAATAGCTTTTTTATCACATCAAAATAGTTCGTTATTTAATGAGGCTAAAGAAGCTAAAGATAAATATTTGAAACAGCAAGAAACAATTGAGAAAATCATAAGGTTTTTAGCTTCTGTGTTTTCCAATAATAAAGAGCTTGTTACTAAGCAACCCAAGCTTATTATGTCGGAAGACCAACAGATGAAATCACGGCCTTACGATTTCAGCTTGTATAACGAGTTCCAAGCAAGTAATTTTTATTCATCCCTTTTATTTTATTTAGATCCCAATATTTATAATGATGGAACTTTTGGCGTTAATAACGGAGATGATAATAATAACAAATCTCCAACTTTTGATACAAATAAACAATACAACATAGATAGCTTACAAAGCCATCTAAATTCTATTCAAGGAAATATAGACGCTGTTCAAAATACTTTACCTGGTATAGATCTTAATGATATGAGCAGTTTCTTGAATTTCAATCATACTGACCAGGATTTGTTTAACGATCTAATGTCGGGTGCCTATATAGGCAATGAAAAAGAAGATGAAAATAAATATAAAAACTAAGACCTGTCCATAGTCAGGCATTTTTAATTAAATAACTACTTTAAAAATTTGGGTTTTTAATCTCTTTTAAAATAGTTTTTATACAAATAAAAGGATTTAAGAGCATAAATGTGCATTTACTGTTCCATTTTAACTACAACTTTTATAGTCTCATTAGAGGAAAGTTGCTTGATCCGATTGCAAATCTCAAATGGAAGCAGTAAAATCAAAAATTATAAATATTATAGAAATCAATATATTACAAAGAAAAGGCATTAGGAACGATAATAAAGATAAAAGAAAGAACGATATTGATAGATTACGAATTTGATTTTAATTCTAGTTTGGAATTTTTCACATCGTTTTATTCCAAGACGCATAATTACAATGAACCTCCCATCCCGAATGTTTATAACAAAAGTTTTATTGAAGGAATAAAATTTAATAAAGAAAAAGAATTAAAAAATTATTTAGAGCAAAAAGAGAAAGACAATAAATTTTATTACGATTTAGGTGAAGCTTATTTTCTAGATTCTCACGTTTTACCTGAATTTTTTTTGCCGTCTATTTCTTATTTTGATGTTGATTATGTTTTGATTTCTAACTATGAAACTGCTCTATCCATTCCTTTCTTTTTCATAGAATATGGCAGAGGAGAGGAATTTCCTTGCCAATTGATTGCAACAGAATCAACCCTTCAATTTGCAAAGTAACCCTAAATATAAATGTTTTAAGATATTTGATCAAAGAACTTATTTCTTACTTTAGCTTAAATAGCAGCTACCCAAAGCCTTTGAGAATCCACAATATCTATTCGTATTTTTAAATTTTTATTTGTTCATAGCTCTTTGCCTATATTTATACAAGAGAAATATAAAGACAGCAATGAAAGGTCTATATTATTCTCTTTAGAAGAGGCATTGAATTGTCTGGAGAATATCGCCACTGTTAGCTACACTCAAAAATTGGTATATTGACATCTTATTTTTAGGATTTGAGCGATGATTTATACATTACACCATATTCTTCTGGTTATTGTATCGGTTCATGTAATTGGTTTATTGAAGATGATGATTTGAAAGTAAAACGCCATTTATATCTTTTAGCTTGCTTACATTGCCAAATCTTCAAAGTTTACGAAACTCCATCCTTCTCCATTAGATGAAATTTTGATCAAAAACTCAAACATTGTATTATTTTCTAATGTGCGCAATGGCAACAACAAATTAGATCCACAAAAGGCGATAGAAAACATATCAGCATCCGTGGTCAATGCATTGAAACTTAAAGTCAACATTATATTTCCTATCAATAGTTGTGGCATTCTCTTTGATTTGATAGATGTTTGTTATAAACATCTTGGTAATAATAATCTATGGAATAATACCATGATGTATGTAGTATCAGAACAGGCAGAAAATTCGTTAAAATATGCTGGAATTTGTGGTGAATGGTAAAAAATTTTAGTGATTGTTTTTAGGATGAATTCTGCAATTAAAGAGTTGTTGTACTTGCCTGAATTACCTTTGGTTCATTGTGAATTAATCAATCAGAGAAAACTTAAGTTCTTCGGTAGTTTTCATCTGTTGATTGAAGAATTAAATATAAACAAAAATCCTTGTATCATTTTTGCTAGTCATCCGTCTTTGAAAGGTGGTCCTATTTTAGACATATTGGAATTTATGGAACAAACAAATAGCCATCATGTTATATTAACAGGTATTATTTACAATGTTTAATATTTAGATCCTAATTATAAGTGTGATTCTATGTTGATACCTTTTAAGAATTCGAGACTAAGCTTTTTCTTTCACCCAATTGATATCTCATTTGATATTACCAACATTATAGAAATTATAAATGGCAATAATATCAAAAAGGCACTCCTTTCTAAAGAATATTATGAAAAATTTCAATCTGTTTTATCAAAATCTCCAGATTTTTCTAAAATAGCTTCTTTGCCTATAAAATTTAGTAGTAGTGATATCGGTATTTCCAATGAACGGCCATTTAAAAAGATTATGTTATCTAAAGACGTACATATTTTCAAATTTAATTTTCAAGATTATTTTGGAGACCTTGCCTACGGAATTTGAAGAAATCGGACTTATTCCTGTCAATAGTATCATCAATAGATACAATGATAGATTTACTATTGAATCGGATGTAGATATTTGTCAAAAACAGGGAACTGGTCCTAATCATTTGTTTGGAAATACTAAAACTTATTTGATCTATGAAAAGCTCATCAAAGTAAATCAATATCTTTGATTATTAGTGTGGTTATAAAAATATCGTTTTAAAAAAAGATGATCAAGGTGATACCATTTTAGTTGCTGATTTGGAGTCAAGTGTTATGATTAAAACTGATGGGAACACAGAAGTGAAAGCCCAAAATGACAATTTTAGAAGGATAATATCTGATCTGATAGTACAGACCTTAATAAACTTTTAATTTTTCCAACCAATCCAAAATTCTACTTATTATTTTCACTTACTCTATTGAAAATATAAAATCAGGTCTATAACAACGAGTTATTCGCATTAAGTCTTTGTAAACGCAGTAGCTAAATGCTGACGTCTTTTTGCACAGTGTGCCACTTTCTTCAAAAACAGATACCTTATAGGCTAAATTGACTAGTGCATTGTGATGTGAATCATTTTGGATTTTATGAAATAAATTTTCAACTTTTTTGTATTAAATTAAAAAAAAATTATAAATCATTACTTTTAATAAGAAGTTGCTTAAATTCGTTTTTTCATCATTATTTTTGATTAAGACATTTTTATAAAACAACAGAAAAATTCCTGTAGGATGGGAACAAAATTTAGTTCCATCATAATACTCTATTCTCATGTGATTATTAGATACAGCTAAAATCACTCAATTTCAAATTGATGAGCGATATACATCTTTCAAGTAATTTTATTAGATAATCTCTAATATTCAAATCATTTTTTAAATAAATGAAGTTAATGAGCAACTTCATAAAAATTCGATAAGTTCAACCAAATCCTTAAATTCTTTAGTAGATCCAAACGCATCTTCGCTCTTACCTTTCAAACTTCTAAGCATCATTTTTGTCTTACTTGTCCAATTACTCTGGACCCTATACGAATTCTCATCTTTTTCTGGATCAGAAGAGTCTAAATAACTTATGGCCTCTTTATACGCATCAACCAACTTAAAAGCGATGGAAACTATCTCTACAAACTTATCTTGGTCAAAAAGAAGCTGAGAATCTGTTGAAAGGCATCTATAAGCATTCAATAGCGTTTCTATATGTCTATTAAAACGTTTCAAATTCTTGTAATAAATTGATAAAGTAAGCCAAGTATCTCTACTACGATTATTGATGGTTGGTAGAATAGTAGTATCAATAAGAGAATCTATCAATGAAATCAATCGAGTTTGCCCAATTTGATCATCATTTTGAGTAGTCGAGACAGAGATAAGATGGCCCAATATTTCCAAATCAATAGGAGAGTCTTTATTTTGTTTCACGTTAGCATTGATGACTTTCGTAAATAATGGAATAGCCTCTTGGTATTTATGAAGCGACAAACAAACTAACAAGAAATTAGAAGAAATTTTCCAATTCTCTGGCGAAAGCTTATGAGCCTGTCTCAGAGAAATATACGCTTGTTTCTTAAAATCTTTTTGAACAGTTTGACCATCTTCTTGATCTACTAGTTCAAGCTCGTTATCTTTCGGAGAAGTTTTGAGGTAAATAGTAGCCAAATTATTCCATGCTTCAGAGTTGTGATCATTCATCGCAACGACCTTAACAAACGACCTTGAAGCAACTTTCCAATTCTCAATATTTAAAGCAGCACAACCACAAACAAACCATGCGTTTTCGAATAAATAATTCAGCTCTAAAGACTTTAAAAAGCATTTGACTGAGGTTTCAAAGTCTTTCTTTCGATAATAATAGTAACCTAAAGATCGCATCGACCTACTATATTTTTCTTCCGATAATATCCAAGCTTTATTCCAATATTGAGGGTCTTCAAGAATATCACCTTTTAACGATAAATATTTAGGAGAATTAGGGTATCGAAGAATCAAACTATCAACCAAAGAGATTGCATCATCGACCTCATTAATCAAAATGAAGCAATCAATAACATTATCGAATAGTTCCCACTTTTTGAACAATTCTAAAGCGGATCTTATCATACCTAAACTCAAATAACTTTGTGCTAATTCTTTCTGGAATTCCCATTTTGAAGGCACCATCAATTGAAAAAAATATCTAATCCTACTATAAAGAGGCTCTGGATCAGAATCAATTTGTTTGACTAATTCCTCTAATTGAAATAGCGATCTCTCAACTGTTCTTCCTTTATCATTTTCGATTCTACATCTAGCCAACAATCCCATAGTATAAGTTTGCCAATTAACCGGATCTTTCAGAATACGATCGATGTAAGGTCTCATTTGTTCCTTCAAGATATTATCATGAGGATTAGTAAACTTAATATGCTTTATCAAGTTAATAATAATACATTGATCAATAGGATTCAAAGGCTCATCATCTGTGACATCTTGATCGCCTGTTTTTGTGTATTGAACTTGATCATAATAAGTGTCGTCATCAAGCCCATGGTTTTCTGGTATTCCACCTACATCAGTAACAGATTCCACTGAATTAGAACTAGCGAATAAAATCAATTGATATTCATCATCTTTTTGAAATTTCGTTCTCTTCCCTAATGCGCCTGTTAATTTGATCTTTAGTCCCGATAATTGTCGTGCATTTCCGAAACAGATTATAGCTTCCTTATTATTAAAATAATGCTCATGAACCATACCGAGCTCAATATACAGATAAATTGACAATTGATTCTTTAAAGTTTCATTTGATTCTATTTGTTCAATAGTATCCTTAGTTATTCCTAAATTGTTCAAAATCTTTTCTTTCAGATATGGATTTAGCTCATCCAATAATCTTTGATAAAGCCAATAATATCTATAGGACCACCAATTAATACTTTTGATACCTTTTACAAAATCATTGTCAATTAAAAGTCCAATCAACCAAAATAGAAATAGATTAGGTGCTAAAGAATAAACATCTTCGCCATTTATCCGTAAATCATCATAGGCTAGCTTGTTTAATTTTTCTATTCTTTCTTTGGTTAATTCGAGGTTGTAGACTAAAAAATCAAAATCATCTGCTTTTGGTCCTGTATAAGATTTTTGAATATAAATATTAATCAAACGATTAACAAAGATCAGATACATAATCTCTTTATTGTATTCTGAAAATTCTGTATTGTTATTGAAGTATACATCAACACTGTTGATTATTTCTTCTTTGATAATAGAAATTTGATCTGTGGATGGAAATGAATTAAACACTAAAACGACTAATTCTTGTTGTGTTATTTTCTGTTCAACACAATAAAGGTTTTCAAAGTGTTCTTGTAAGCTTGTTCCTTTGTGAGGAGTTTCTATTAATTCTTTGTTATATAAGATTAAATTCCATTCGGTTTCATTGTTGATTGTCATTTCAAGAAATTTGCATCAAAAATGTACAATGAAATGAGTTAAATAAGAAATAACAGACAAAGTAGCCCATTTATTAAGAGGTCATAGATTCGAATACATTTCTTATCTTTGTAATTTCTTGAATGATGATTTTAAACTCAAACTCAAGCATTTGCAAATTAGGGCCCAAGAAATTTAAATAATCCGATAAAGAATCATGAATATTAGTTATCGAATGTACCATATTGAACTGTGTCAACTCAGTTTCTTTTAATTGACTTATCAAGTTTTTATACCACCATATAAGCCCAACTTGGCTTATCATAGAAGTTGCTTGAACAAACTTATACAATTTCGAAGAATTCCAAGTCCAATAAGCTAGAGCAGCATTTATACCTGTTAAACTAGGAAAATAAAAATGTATGAGTACCCTATTTGAGTAATCATTTTAGTGGTCGTTGTATCTTTCATCACGTTTACTTTTTCTAGCTCTTTCTTCAATTCTATCGAAAATTTTATCAAAAAGTTGATGAAATGCTCCATTTTCTTTGAGAACTTAACCAAATACACTAAAAATTGGGTTATAAGTATACTTTTCAAATGACCTATATCTTTGATTTCTATTATTTGTAAAATATATTCAAGATATAAAGTTATTTCAATTGAAAGCAGATCAAATTCTTCATAATGACTAACATAACTATCTTTGAAGTATGATTTAAAGTAAGCGATGTTATTATACACCTTAGCTGCATCTTGAAAACCTTCTAATATTTGACCTAAGTTGAGCAAAATTTTGAAGAAATTCTATAAATAAACAAAACTATTTGCACTTTCTTGTCATCGATTTTGTTATCATTTATATTAAACCAAACCATCAAGTTGAAGGAAAATCTGTCCAAATTCTTCGATTTGGCCATCTTATTTATCAAGTATATTACCACTTTCCCACCTTCAACCCTAAAAAATCGATATAATTATGTAAATACACATTGATTCTAGCTACATCTTTTGAGAAAAATGAATAAAATTGTTCTTCTGCGTAATCACTAGTGAATTTTGGATTTCCTAAGTGTCTATTGACCGCTTTATGAAAGGAAAAATCTTTCTTCAAATTTGGGATGTTAGATAACTTTTGTAAGTCACTAGGATTGAATATGCTTATATCAGATGATTTGGTAGAACTCCAATCTTGGAATCCGTTTTTACTTAAGTCTCTTACATATTCTAAATTGCTTAAAGATTCTATAAGTTTGTTTTCTTCAATATTTTTGAATTTAAACTTTAACTATGGATATTAATATAAATCAATTACCAATGAAGCGCTTTCACCATTATTGGTGTATTCTATTTCAAGGGCAATATTAGGATTTGAAGCTTTTAAATCTTTTTCTAAAATTTCTAGCTCTAAAGATTCCTAGACAAAATTACAATTAAATAAACCTTAAGATTTTTTATAGAGAACTCTAATGAATTGTATTCATTTCCTTTATCTGATATTTCTAATATTTCAAGCTGATTGTTGTTTATCAGTGCCACTGGTAAAAAGCTTGCCATTGAAAATAAATTTAAAAAAAACCGAATTTGTAAAAACCTTGTATTTGAAAGAATAGAATTTTTTAAAATTCATTAAAACATATCATTATATAATAGGTTTAAAGCCTGAATAGTACCTATAAAGCTCACTAAAACACCGGTAGCTAATAGACTTATTATTATCACCTTTGTACACTTGCTTTCCCAACCAAAAAACTTCAAATAGAAAACAGGAGGTAAAACAAATATCAATAAACCATTGGAAAGTGCGCCTAATAAGGCCATGAAATCAGAGAAATAAGGGATGAATACTGCGATAACAAAAACAATAAAAGAAATAATAGATCGAAATGCATATCTTTGATTATTATCATTTTCCATGATCCCAATCCTACTTTCTGTATTAAGGGCAAAATTCGTCAATAATAAAGGAACTGTCACTAGTACATGTAAGGTCAACATTATAATAGCCATATTTACAAGAGTTCCTTGAGTCAAGTTATTAAAAATTGGAGATTCGACATCTTGTCCATAAGCCAAATAACCAAAAAACGCTACCAAAGAAAAAAACAAAGCTATAAAAGACATAGCCCAGGCTAATACTTTATTGAATTGTTGAGGTTTCTTCATAGATTGTTCTACATGTGGAAATATGGTTGTTCCTCCTAATGAAAATGATATGGATGCCATAGAAATCGGGATATTGCCAAAGTTAAGCCAGGTGTATCCTGGTAAATCTTTGATTTCCATATTATTATAATCATAGATAGATATTCCTATAACTACGATGATCATTATAAGTGTAGAAAATACACCAAATATACTCAAAATAGCAGCCTCTTTCAAAGATTTTGTCAAAACAAAAGGAGTGCATGAACAAAGTAAACTAACAAATATCCTAAAAATAATAAAATATAGAAAATGTACCATGTATTGTATCCTATGTTAAAACCAGGAAATACTAAGATAAAGTTATTCGCAGATAGAATCAGAAATAAAGCAGAGGCGCCAATAAGCAAAGATCCTTGACATAATTCGACCACTATTTTTCCAAATAAACCAAAAGAATATTCACCAATCTCTAAATACCCTTCTAACCGAGTGCTATAAATGAAAAGATTTAGGTTTACCCATCTATGTAAAGTGACTTGATAAGAAAGTATCCCGAATAATAAACCAACAAAGATGAGAAAGGTATCCATAATATGGAAAACCATCCTCCCATCATAATAGCATATGGGAGTTGCACTATTCCAGCTCCACCTAAAATACAAACTAAATGAAAGAAAGCTTCGAAATTATTAGAATTTCCTTCTGATTCTTGAGCTAAGTATAAATCAAATAATAAGGGTTACTATTCTCTGTTAATGTTTGATAATTGTTCACTATTATGTTTATTTTTAAAGTTTCCAAGTTTCTTATTAGATAATATTTCCTTATATGGCACAATATTTTTGAAACAATTCTAATCTACACTGCCCGTCAAGTGATTCAGTGTTTGGGAAATTCGAACTTGAATGGTAATTCATGAATGAGTAAGACTTCAAGCAAGCCAAT
>NIPM01001283.1:0-22691 GCA_002738285.1 Holacanthella duospinosa | reverse complement strand
CTAACAGATGGTTTATGGATAGTAAATTTGATAAATACATAAATTTATTTTCATTCTTACTATTTTATTCATTAAGAAACTAAAATTCCTCGATCAATTAGAATATAATTATGTTTCAAAAATTTTGTCCCATATGGCAAAAAATTTTCGAAAGATGTTTCTATTCTTTTTGAAAAATAAAAACAAATAAATTTAAAGATAATTTTTATTTTATGTATAAATAGATTAAATGAAAACAGTATAAGGAGTAAAATTAAATAGGTAGTATTAAGCCATATATAAGTACTCCTAAATAATCCACATTCTAACTATCCAACTCTAGCTTTCAATATTTTATGTATATTTTGATTAATAAAACATGATTTATGATTTTTTTGCTTTCCATTCCTTATAGAGTTCACTCACCTTTATCGAATAAGAACAATAACAAGCCCTTTTTATAAGACCATTATTTTTTTGATAAATTTTGGCCTAGACTCTCTTTCATTTATTCACATCAATTTAATTCAATCATAAGACTGAGAATTAACTGGAGAAATAGCAAAACAAATCCAATAAATTTCAAGAAAAACTGTTTTAAATATTTTCTTGTATAAAATTGTATTTATGTTTATAATCCAATTCATTTTTTGCAAATGTTCTATTTGGAATTATAACCAAGGCTTCAAAAATTTTGTGCCNATGTTCTATTTGGAATTATAACCAAGGCTTCAAAAATTTTGTGCCATATGGCACAAAATTTTTGAAGAAATCTTAATATTTTGGTTGAAATAAAAAATATATGTATTATTTGGTTGATAAATAAGTATAAGTTATATTTATTTATCAACCAAAGCAGGTTTTTATGTAATTATTGAAATTTTTCAACCAAAATAATAATGTTCTTTCGAGAATTATACTGAATTCTTCAACCAAAATGATTGGTTTCTTTCAAAAATTTTGTCCCATATGGGACAAAATCTTTGAAACATAATTCTATTCTAATTGGACGAGAAATTTTAGTTTCTTGAATGCATAAAATAGTAAGAATGAAAATAAATTCATGTATTTACTATCCACAAAATATCTGTTAGTTATATTTCTTGCCATTTTAGTTGCTTCCTCAAACTATTTTCACTTTGATGCATTAATATTCTAGAATTATATCCGAGGCTTCAAAAATTTTGTGCCAAATTCAAGTATTTACTATCCATAAAATAACTCTCAGTTATATTTCTTGCCATTTTAGTTGCTTCCTCAAACTATTTTCACTTTGATGCATTAATATTCTAGAATTATATCCGAGGCTTCAAAAATTTTGTGCCAAATTCAAGTATTTACTATCCATAAAATAACTCTCAGCTATATTTCTTGCCATTTTAGTTGCTTTCTCAACCTATTTTCACTATGATCACTAATATGGGACAAAATTTTTGAAACATAATTCTATTCTAATTGGTCGAGAAATTTTAGTTTCTTGAATGCATAAAATAGTAAGAATGAAAATAAATTTATGTATTTACTATCCATAAAATATCTCTTAGTTATAATTCTTGCCATTTTAGTTGCTTCCTCAACCTATTTTCACTATGATGCACAATATTCTAGAATTATAACTGAGGCTTCAAAAATTTTGTCCCATATGAAAGAATTATAACCGAGGCTTCAAAAATTTTGTCCCATATTTATAATTTTTTTGCAAGCATTTATTCCGAATATCGATGACTAGGATTTTATCACCAAGTAGAAAATTTTCCATTTAAGCAGACGAAAAAGAAATATATAATTCTACAAAAAGAAATGAAGTTGCTCACCACACTGCTATTCCAAACATGTTTGGCTAAGATAAAAATAGAAGAATTCAAAGTCTCACCTGTCCTTTATAAGGATGAAAAATATACGATATCCGCCAAAATCTCGACTAGTGAAGGTAATCTCAATCCATTTTTATTTTTAGAGCATTTAACGAAACTTGAAGTGAGTGTGAAGCAAGACAGTGCTATAATATATTCGAAAGAATTGAGCACGGCTGATTTGAACGCTAAATCTTTTTCTACAGACGGACTTGAATCGGTAGAAATAATGAATAAAGATGGAAAGATTGACCCAGAATTTTCTTTCGGCTTTAGCTACAATGTAACAGCATTGAAAGGTGTAATCAATTTGGAAGCAAAAACATCCTTTAATAAAAAAGCAACTAACAAAGATTCTAAAACTGGAAATGATGTTATAAGTTATAAAGCTAGCAAGGAGGTAGAATTATATACTCTTATATTTGACGCCATTTCCATATTGCCTATCATAGTTGTTTTGCTGGGTACCTATCTTTTGAATCAATCCTTGCTTGCATTAGCCTTAGGAATATTTACAGCGAGTTCTTTAGTTTGCGGAAATCCCATTAAAGGCTTTTTTAGAATGTTGGATACATATTTGGTCGATTCGCTTTATGATCAAGGCAATATCAAGATTGTTTTATTCACCTTTTTCTTATCTGGTTTCATTGCGATTATTCAGAAATCGGGAGGCGCTAAGGCTTTGGTTAACAAAATCGTTGCTTATAGTAATACTAGATTTAAGGGATTATTGGCTACCTTCATCTTTGCGTTCATTATCTTCTTTGATGGTATTGTTTATTTTTTCAAAATTTTTAGAATTTTCCACTATATTGATTGTAGGGCCCAATATGAGACCAGTTACTGATTCTTTATTCATAAGTCGCGAAAAGTTGGGCTTGATAATACATGGACTTTCTTCTCCTTTAGTAACATTGTGGCCTATTTCCTCCTGGGTAGGATTTGAATTGGGGTTAATCAACGGTGAAATCGAAGCATTTGGACTGGGAAAGAACGATTCCTACTCATATTTTGCTAGCAGCATACTAAGCAGATTCTTCCCACTGTTCTTTATTTCTTTGATTCTCATCTCTATTTTGCTCAAAAAAGAAGTCTCCGAGAATATGGCCAAACCTGAAAGAGAAACGTCTAAACAAGTGAACGAACCTATCGATAATAAAAAGGAAGATGAAGATGAAGTATTAAAGCCCAACGAGGACATACCACTTAGATGCATCAATGCAATATTGCCAATTATATCATTGATCCTTTTAACTGTTGCTGGGTTGGTTTATACTGGGCTCAAAGACGAACCGGCATCCAATGATCCTTTGTCTGGCGCTAATGTATTTAAACGAATCGCAGCATTGGGTAATATTCTTGACGCATTACTCTATTCAGCGTTCTTTTGTATTATCTTTTCGTTATCAGCATATCAACTTCAAAAATTGATGAGCTTAAGTGAAGGAATCGCTGCACTCCTCAAAGGTATACAAGATATCCTCGAAGTAATGTTGCTACTCATTTTTGCATGGGGGTTCCAAAATTCATTGAAAGATTTGAAAACTGCCCAATATATAATCGGTGTTATATCTGGAATAATGGATTCTCGTATACTTCCTTTGATCACTTTTGGTTTGACTTGGGGCATTGCTTATATTATAGGTTCTTCTTGGGGAACTTGTACTGTGGCGTATTCTGTTCTCTTGCCTCTTGCTGCTTCTAAAGCAGAGTCTGAAGCCATCGGCACAGAAGCAACGCATCAACTTTTGGTATCCATGATATCCGCGATAATGTCGGGATCTATTGCGGGAGAACAAATGAGTCCAATTGGTGGTATAACCATCTTAGTTTCTAATATGTGCAAAATGACTATTAGTCGTCATCTCAATAGTCAGTTTTGGTATGTTTTAGTTGCTGCTTTTTATTCGATTGTATTTGGATATATTCCTCAAGTCATTATTCCATTTGGTGCTCAATCTATTACTAATCCGATATGCATGGTTATTGGAGTTGTCTGTTTAGTTCCGTATGTTCATTTTTTCGGTATTGATATCGAGTCTGATCATCCTGGTATTATCCCTAAGTTTATCCAATCTAAACTCGAAGGAAAGAGCTTCTGGAAGAAGGCCCCTCAAGACATTGAATAATATTATCATAGTTTTCCATTTCTTATACAAACTTGGCAATACTGCTTTATAAAAATGCATACATATTGTTTAAAATATAAATTATACACACATTTTAAACATTTATTTAAAACTTGATTTCAGGTGCATAGAGTTTGATCAAGCCCCAATTAACTCTTGTCAAGACATAAGCAAGATGATAATTTCTAAGCGCTTTTTTCAAACCCAAAACATGGTCATTTACAGTATAAGCAGTTCGAATACAATCTTCTATTTCATCTGCATTCTCAAAAAATACAAATCCATATCCTTTACTTCTATTTGTAAATTTATTTCTAGCAATTGCAATCACTCTAATGTGGAATTTCTCAAATACTGTCTTTAAATGCTCCTCATTAATAATGATAGGTATATTATTCACATACATCACTTTGTTATGGAATTTTTCCTCTTCTATAAACAATTCTAAATGGTTTTATCTTGTGATTGGGTTACCTTTGTCAAATTGAAAATCAATCAATTTTTTGAACACAAATTCATGATTATAATTTAATACTAGGGATCTATAATTTTCCAAACCTTTTACTTGCAATTCAATACAACCATGTTCTTTTATATTTATAGATAATCTATATTTAATTAACAGTTCTTTTAGGAATTACATGCTTGGATTGCCTTTCAATAAGTAATGTATTTCTTCTAATGTAAAAGAAGGACCGATGGTCAATGTATACTTATGTTCCATTTTACATTTAAAGAAAAGGCCCAACTATTTATAGAGGAATATGACTTGATGTTTACATCGTAACTATAGCGTCATTTCATATACTCATACAAACTTTATATTATTCCCTCAATCACTAATTCATTTAGCATTTTTAAATATTGTGACTTATTATCATTTCTTGTAGCAATGATAAACATTGAATGAGAACTTTTGTACGATATATGGCTCAAGCTCGTGTAAAAGGACTTTTTCGAAATTTTAAGGGGGGAGTATTAGAAAAATCAAAAAAGCAAAATTATTATTAATTTCGATTTTGACTAAATAAAAAGGATAGAATATCTCTAAAACTTGCTATCATTTCGTTTTTGAATTTTTCTTTAAATTATTTTGTCTATAATAAAATTCATTAAGAAAATTAATTATTGAAGACCTTTTAACACCTCTTCTTTTAATCTCATATTTGAGGATGCTCCAAAGGTCCTCTATATTATTTGTAGTAAAACCATCATCATTTTTAAACCCCAATGAATGATTTACTATAATATGGGACAAAATTTTTGAAACATAATTATATTCTAATTGGTCGAGGAATTTTAGTTTCTTGAATGCATAAAATAGTAAATAAATTTATGTATTTATCAACTTTACTATCAATAAAATATCTGTTAGTTATAATTCTTGCTATTTTAGTTTCTTCCTCAACCTATTTTCACTGTGATGCATTAATATGAAAGAATTATAACCGAGGCTTCAAAAATTTTGTCCCATATGGGAATAATTATTTGACACAACAGCGGATGGGTATGAGGCGTGTCCGTCGGTTATAATAACCGACTTTTCATATATGTATTCTTTGAATATCTCTGTAAATGTAATCGAAGTCCTATCAGGAAGTGGCAACATTATAAATCTGTCTATAAATGCTTCAATCAAACCAATAACCCAACTTATTCCAGGATATTCATCGTTCATATTTGATGGACATCCTGGCAACTCCCCATGACAAATAGCGGTCTCGTCAACTTGAACATGTATACAAGGTCCTCCCAATTTCTTAATTTTATTATCAAAATAATTCTTAAAAAATTCATTTAAATTAATTAAGTTTATAATAACTACTTCTAGATATTTCAACTTCTCTTATAATATCCTTTTCATACTGCAGCTGTAAAGTTTTATGAATCGCTAAAAAATACTTATTAAGTGGTATACGTGGACTTGAAATAAATAAATTTGATAATGTGTTTGACTTTTTTCTACATATATCACACCTATAAAAATATCCATTGATATAATGCTTTGAAGTTTTTATTATTTTGCTAGTTTTGTCTGAATTACAACATTTGAAGTAGACCAGTATCAAAACAGTAAATTGAAGCTTCATCTGGATAGTAAAATATCTTTCTTTGTTCGTTTTTTGGTTCTGTATTTTCATTATACTTCATTACGTGTATTATTAATTGAAATTCCTAATTTGCTCGTGTAAAAGGACTGGGCTAGTCCTTTTTTACGAGCATGAACCCGATATATGACATTAATCCATGTTCTGTAAAAAGAGCAGGGCATTCAATAAAAGGGAAACTTGGAAATAAGGTGTGGTCCGTTATCCCTGTCAAAAAACTAAAATAATAAGAAGCGTAATATTTATTTTAAAAATAAACGATATATATAAAATATATTTAATTTAGTGTTTCATTTTTAATTTTTAAAGTGTTTATATACATTTCTCCTCGAAATATGTGGAAGGACATTTTGGTATTTTCTTTTTGACTTTAGAAGCGATTATTTTAGTAGGACTTTTTTTATAAATAGAAGTACCTATTTCTTCTACAGACTTATGTGTAGTTTTTCTACTTAAAGTGTCTAGTCGTCTTTTTAGAAGCAATATTTTCGTTAATAGTGGCAGATTGCATTTGCCCTGTTTTGATTTTCAATCGTCCTCATTCTTTAAAAATAAAATATATTAAAATTTTATTACTTTAATTTAATAAATAATAAAGTTTATTTAATGTGTGTGCTTTTGTGTTTCAAAAATCACATAATTTGTCTGTATTTAAATTTATAAAATTGGACAGGAATAATGGACCACACCTTATTATTTCTTAGAATATGGCACAAAATTTTAGAAGCCTCGGTTATAATTCTTTCATATTAGTGCATCATTGTGAAAATAGGTTGAGGAAGCAACTAAAATGAAAGAATTATAACCGAGGCTTCTAAAATATGGGAGTTTATTTTCGTTCAGAGTAGTCGCATTTTGATTCTTTGCTTAATGCAACCAAATTTTTGATGAATCTAGATTATTCTCACTCTTGTTCAACCAATTATTTAATAGGTAAAATAGGGACTACTCTGAACGAAAATAAAGTGCCATATTATGCCAGATGATGAATGTTTATTGAAAATCTATAACCCGTCCATGATTAATCTGTCTTCTTTTTGTAAGTCTTGAAATAAAAGGCCGAAAATAAGAAGTAACAATAGCAGTAGCGAATATTACGCTATTTAAATTGCAAGAGCAATTGCCCACGTTGGGAAGCCAATCTTGATAAAAATTATAGGTCAAATGAGTATAAATCCAAAATAGATGAATACCAAATCTATGATAAGCTGAATGGTTTGTATTGTTGTTATATATTGCTTCCACCAAATATTTTTCTGGAATGTTGATAAGAAGTAGTAGTAATACATCATTACATAAACAAAAAGATTCAATACAAGTTGGAGGAAAAGCTAAACATAAAGAATATAAGATGAAGATACCATCACATTTTGTCCTTTTAGTTGAGTAAAGATGATAATAAAAGTAGCACTATGATGATGATAATGCAAGAATTCTATACAAAGATTAATTTTTATAAAGAGCGTACCTAATTTCTTCTTCTTCAAAACAAAGAAGACGGTATCAATCAACTCATAATACTTAGTTAAGTAAGTTATGTAGTACAATAACTCCAATCGTGAAGTCCAATTATTGCCATCACAGATGGAATAAAATAGTCCTTTAGAAAATAAAACAGGTAAGATCTGTTCCAGAAATGTCACTAATAGGATTAGAGAAAATATGAAAGTGAAGATATTGTGTATTTGAAATCCTAATTTCAAACTAAATGGTTTTCGAGAATTCATTATCTTTTCTAATCCAAATATGATTGTCAAATACAAGCCCGAACTTATTATATTAGAACTTGTGCTGTTTAAATATGTGTCTTTATCTTCGAATTTAAACTCTTCCTTTCCTGTTATCAAGGTGTATATCTGTTTTATTGTTGGGTAGATCATTTCTTTTGTCATTTTCGAATTCTAAATTTTGAGACTTTTATTAATTTCTAGTTAAATCATGACAATTCCTTTCTTAAAAGTTTAATTGTAATAAAGAGCGTCAATTGTTCACTATTTAATAAAAAACACATTTTTACGGAGATATTATCTATTGTTTTATTTGAATATTCCTATGATACATACACTATGTCACACGGAAATTCGGATACCCTATTTTTTGTAAACCAAAGCGTCAATTCGGCTTATAAATAAATATGAATAAAAAATTAGATATATTTAAACTGTGTTATTTTTTTATTAAAAAAAGATAAGAAATCAAAAAGGAAATTTATTGATCCAGCATGGAAATTCAAAAATCAATAACTACTATACTTCCCATGAGCTTGTAACACTTCTTTTACACGTTTAGGCATTGATTTTGTAAGAATTGGGACCGAAAAGGCTAAAAATAGCCTGAACACGGCATTTATGAAACAGC
This sequence comes from Holacanthella duospinosa, assembly GCA_002738285.1. Lineage (NCBI taxonomy): Eukaryota > Metazoa > Arthropoda > Collembola > Poduromorpha > Neanuridae > Holacanthella > Holacanthella duospinosa. Next base: position 14,264 of record NIPM01001283.1, on the reverse strand, counting down.
TGTTTGGTAAAGTGTCAAACGACTCTGAAAATCAATGCTAGAGTATAAAAGAGCAGTTTATTTCAATAAGAATATCTCCTTTTTATCGAAATTCTTACAGATTATGAGACTGAACAGCTAAGAAATCGTCAAATTCAATGGAATAAACTATCAGGAGTGGGTGACAGCCACAATGTTCTGCTTAATGGAGAAAAATCTGTGGAATGTCGTCGAGACAAACCACTTGGCCTTGGAAGAAAGCGAAAAAGAGACATCGGCTGCTTACTTAAAAAGGCTCAAAACTTATAAGGACGCAGACACGCAGGCCAAAGGGCGTATCAGAGGAACGATAGAGACTTCGTTTCAGGAGCAAGTCAGAACTTGCAAAACCGCGTACGAGATGTGGAAAAAGCTAAGAGATTTATTCGAAATCTCAAGTGCGTCGGCCAGTGTAAACGCACTATCTCAACTAATGAAAGAGAAGTGCAGGAAGGGGCAAAACGTCTTTGTCCATCTTGGAAAAAAGGAACAACTGTTCCATTTGGCTCATGGAGCGGACTATGTAAGCCGCGAAAAGGAGCTGATTCCAATGGTTATGCTGTCAATGGGCGAAGAATGGTCGTCTTATTTCGCCACGTTAAGGGGGAATCAAGAAATTATGAGCATGTACGGAAAGTTTAAAGCTGAATTGATCTCGGAAGCGTGCTTACGCGAAAATAAAGAATTGTATGCTGGAGAAACAGTATTCAAATAGGCAAAAGTTGCCGGAAAGCCTAGGAAATTTGTAATCAAGTGCTAAACTGCCAGAAACAAGGACATAGAGCACGCGATTGTCGGGAAAAGAAAGCAGAAGCCCAGATAACGCAAAAAATGACCGAAAAACGAGTGCGTCCACCTGTTATAGGACCAATACGGGTCAGAACAGGGAGGACTGGTGGATCGACACTGATGCGACGGATAACATGTACAATAACTTACACATGTTAACAGATGTTGTGGAGGAGGAAAAAGGCTCCACAGTAACGATAAACTTGCAATCGGAGGGAAAGGGAAGATTAAAATGGACACCCCCTGGACGGATTGGAATGTTTGTACGTTCCAAAACTGAGCAAAAACCTGATAAGCGTACCACGCTTGATGCGTTGGGATATGGAGTAATGGCAAAAATGGTAATCCACGATATATGATAGTCTAGAAAAGGCGGTTTTAAATGGATTTCTGGAACGAAGGGAATTCCTATACAAACTTGATATATGAAATGAAGCTAAAGCCTACACTGTAACGAGAGATGCTGAAGCAGACTGGCATGCTCGTATGGGGCACCAAAATTCAACTCCCTAGAAATGCTAGGAATTAAAGCAAGAGTGGGGGACTGCAACGCCTGCATAGAGGCAAAACTGAAAATGCCCCCATTCAAGGGGAAACATAAAAGGAGCGAACTTCCACTGGAACTCATACACTGCGATGTTGCGGGGCCTATGGAACGCCCAGAATAGATGGTGAAAGATACTTTGTGGTGTACGTAGACGACGCCATCGACTTTACAGCTGCGTACGCTGTAAAGAACAAGTCCGAACAGGTTGAATGCTTCAAGGACCTGCTACGAACCTTGGTGAAGAGGTTCAAGAAAGAAGTCAAAAGGGTTCGTTGCGATAACGGACTGGAATTCATCAACAAGGAGATGAAGCGGTTCTGTGAATCAAGGGGGATAATTTTGGACCCCGTTATCCCATATACGCCAAAAATTAATGGCGTAGCTGAGCGTCGTGTGGGGCTTATAACCGACTCAGCCAGGACAATGCTTACCCACGCTGGGCTAGAGAAGAAATTTTGACCTGACGCGGTAATGACCGCGGCGTACCTCAGGAACCGTCCGCCCACCAAAATAAAAGATGATTGCTTACTGCTTACGAGAGAGCTACCAACCAGAAGCCGGACTTAAAGAATATCCGGAAATTCGGATGCTTGGCGTACGCATTTATTCCCGAAAAAAGGAATAAGTTCGATCGGCGATCTAGACAGTCGATCATGATCGGTCATGACAACTCAGACTATAACCTTTATGATTTGGAGTCTGAGAAGATCTTCCGAGCACGAGATCCCAAGTTTCTGAAGAACCGCTTCCCAGGCAAGGAGGACATCAGCGGAGATGATTTCTGCGAAAACGAGCAGAATTTGGAAAATGGAGGGTCCTGCGAACCGAGCCGGACCGATGGCCCAAACCGACATTACCACCAAAGTCGAGGAAGTGCAGTAGGTCGAACCTACTGGCCGAACCGGACACGCTAGTCGGACCAACAGGTACCATCAGTCTGAGAACATCATCGGCGGGATTTATGGTTCCCGCAAGACCAGAAGTGCAATAGCTGCAGAAGAAGCAGCCTTTAAAGAGCACTAAGTGAAGTCCTACAACATCAGTAGGCTCACATCTACTCCCTGGGACTATTGGGAGGCCATGGCAGGATCAGATAAGGAAATCTGGGAAAACGCCATGAGGCAAGAATACGAAGCGCTGCAGAAGAATAAGTCGTGCGAGGCTTTGCGCAACGCCTAGGAATCGAGTAAACCTTGCTCACTCCCTCGTAGTAGCATCAGAGACGTTCCGTACGCTGGCAGCATTAGTTGCCCAGAACAGTTGGTTCACCAAGCAAGTGGACATCAAAAATGCATCCATCAACGGAAAGCTCGACGTGGACGTCTACATAGAACAGCCGATAGGCTACTTAGACTAATGAAATCCTACAGCAGTTTCTAAACTGCATAAAGGACTTTACGACTTAAAACAAGCTGATAGGATTTGGTACAAAGATTTAGCAAGCACTATAGAAAGTGCAGGCTTCAAGAAGTCTGAAGCCGATCCATGTCTGTATTCAAGATTTGAAGATTAGCGTACTTGTATAATAGCAATATATGTTGACGATATAGTGCTAGCAGATACGTACGCTGAAGATCTAGATAATACAGTAAAGTTACTTAAGTCAAAATACGAGGTTAAGGATCTAGGAGAACTCAGGTTTATAATTGGGATAAATGTGACCAATGGTATCGGTGAAGTTTCCTTGGATCAAGGAACTTATATCAGAAAATTGTTAGAAGAGTACGGGATGGCGGAATATAGAGCTACGTATACTCCTATTGTAGTTGGATACGATGCTTACGCAGATTCAAAACCAATTGGAAATAATACCCCATAGAGGGAATTAGTGGAGGCGCTCTGATATATCGCGAAGCAAACAAGGCCCGATATATCACATGCGTACGGTATTCTCAGTAGAAGGTTAGATACAGCGACAGAAAACGACTGGTTAGCTGCTAAAAGGATTTTAGCGGACTTAAAAATCACGATTGACGTACGCTTAACTTACAAGAAACAGAATAAGTTGAATTATTATGTTTCGCAGATGCCGACTACTCAGGAGGACAAGGAGCCAAAAGCACCAGCTGATATGTGATGCTTTTAGGTGGCGGTGCGATTTCCTGGTATTACAGGAAGCAGGAAGTAGTTGCTCAATCAACTATTGAGTCAGATTAATCGCTGCATCGACAGCAGCCAAGGAAATTCTGTGGTTAATTAAGTTATTGACTGGTTTTAAGGTAAAACGTAAGGATCCGATGGTGTTATTTCAAGATAACCAACCATCGATAGCGCTGGCACAATTAGAGCCAGGTAGGGACAAGTTGAAGCACCTGAAAACTAAGAATCAGTTTATCAGGGAGTTATTGAAAGATGGGACCTTAAAGTTGGAGTATTTAAGAGTGAGAAAATGCTCGCTGCCGCCTTTAAAAAGGCACCCTCCAAGTTTAGATTGGCTGATTTGACAAATGCGATGGGCTGTGTGCTGAAAGGCACAAGTAGGGGTGTCATAATTGGGACTGACCAGGCTAAAAATAGCCTGAACACGGCATTTATGAAACAGCCGTTTGGTAAAGTGTCAAATGACTCTGAAACTCAATGCTAGAGTATAAAAGAGCAGTTTATTTCAATAAACATATTTCCTTTTTATCAAAATTCTTACAGATTTAATTAAATTTTTTGTAAAATTGCCAGGCAAGTTATTCCATAATCTTGGTAGCTCTGATTTTAACCCATCTGGATCATCGAAGTTTTTTCCCCTCAGCTTTCTCTTCATATAGGCCCAGATATGTTCAATTTCATTCAAGTTGGGGCTTTGGCTTGACCAAATCAAAGTTTCTACTTCTTTCTCTAAGATATTTCCCAATGAGCTTAGAAGTATGCTTGGGGTTATTATCGTGTTGAAATATGAAGTTATTTAGACCCATTTTCTTTGTTGATTGTATTAGATTGTACTTTACCATATGGGACAAAATTTTCGAAACATAATTCTATTCTAATTAGTCGAGGAATTTTAGTTTCTTGAATGCATAAAATAGTAAGAATGAAAATAAATTTATGTATTTATCAACTTTACTATCCATAAAATATCTGTTAGTTATATTTCTTGCCATTTTAGTTGATTCCTCAATCTATTTTCACTATGATGGACTAATATTCTAGAATTATAACAGAGGCTTCAAAAATTTGGTCCCATATATAAATAACCATATTTATCCATTGTTGTTATTATAAAGAGGAGGTTTTAATAAAAGGTAAGTTCAATGAAAAAGAAGACCATTAAATATTGGTCAATTTTTGTGATCCTCGATCACTCCTTGTTTATTTAATAAATTGCTGTTTATATTGAATTATCATCCATAAACAAAGGCAAAGTCAACATCCATTTTACCATCTATAAAGACCAAGTTTCAAACTCCTTTGTAAGAAAACCATCACACTACCTTTGCAAAAATTTTCTGTCTTTTCTACATGCTTAGGGTCAAGTATTTTAGATGGAGGTCGCCATACATATGAAAAGCTATCTGAATTATAAAGATTAAATTTAAATTCATCTGAAAATATAACACTTTCCCAGTAACTATAAGGTTGAAATACCCACTTTGCACACAACTCTTCCCTTTTCCTTATATTTTTTGCCGAAATTACAGGCTTTCTGTCAGGGAAGTAAACATATATGTTAAGGCTATTTAAACATCTAATTTTATCATCTGAGACAATTTTTCCCCTATTTTCTTTAAAGATTTTATTCATTTTTGGACACTAGCTTTCGGGTTTTCTTCATGAATGACCTTTATAGCTCTAATATCGTCATTATCGAGTACATATTTACCTCCAGAGCCTCTCTTTCTCTTAATTGAGCCCGTTTCTTCGAATCTTTTGAGGTAATCGCTTATTGTGGACTTGGGTATCCAGGTCAAACCTTCGATCTCTCTATAAGAATACCCTTCTTTTCTAAGTGTTAAAATCTGTCCAAACACAAAATTATCAATACTTGTCATTGATTTTCTAATATTTTATTCCTTAAGCCTATTATTTTCTGAGCTTTGTGTGAATAACAAAAATGTTCGAATTTCCGTGCTGGATCAATAAATTTCCTTTTTGGTTTCTTATCTTTTTTAATAAAAAATAGTAATAAATAAATAATTATTAAAAATAACACATTTTAAATATATCTAATTTATTTATAAGCCAAATTGACGCTTTGGTTTACAAAAAATAGGGTGTCCGAATTTCCGTGCGACATAGTGTATGTGAAGGTTTTTTATACTTATCACCGATAAAGTGAGGATCTTCAACTCCACAAATAGAATCAAACGGTTAATTAATCCAATTTTTGATATTACAAGGTTATATTTTACTAATCTCATTTACACTAAGTGTCAAAATAAAGGTATATTTTTTAAAATTTTACTAATGATGAACTTTATCAATGTTAAAGAATACAGCCATTGTATAAAAGTTTTTGGTATGATATTGTACATATAATAATATTTTAAATTTAACTTAAACTTTTGAAATAACTTATAACTATAAAAATGTAGAATATTAATTTAAGATGGGCAAAATAAGAGTTTATTTTAAAAATAGAGCGATTTAAAAACTCGTTAGACCTCCTTTATTTCTAATAACTTCGGATAATCTATCATAAATAGAATCCAATAGTTTTTAAATATAATCCTTTGGTATATTTTCCCATATATCAGACACTTTTTGAAAGGCTTCGGCCTTATTTTTAGCCAGAGATTTAGAATATTCTTTCTTAATATATGACCAAACATGTTCAATTATATTAAGATCAGGTGACTGGCTAGGCCATTCTAGCAATTCTATGTCATTTTCTTCTAAATAAAGTCTACTTTTCTCGCTTTTATGCTTTGGGTCGTTATCTTGTTGAAAGATAAATCTTCCTTTCAAGCACAAAATCTCAGCAGAATCATATAAAATTGTTTTGAAATATTATAATATATTGTAAAGAATCCATTCGGCCTTCAATCCTCGCTAAATTTTCACACCCGTTTGCGCCGATACAACCCCACAATATAATATTTCTACCATTTCCTTTTATAGTTTTTCTTACACACCTATCTTTCAATGTATCACCTTTTCTTTTCCACCTCCCGTTACATCCATCGCTTCGAAATAGATTTAATTTGGTTTCATAGGACCAAATAACTGTTTTCCAAAAAGATTTGGGCTTGTTAATATACTTTTCGGCGCATTTTAGCCTCTTCCTTTTATTTTTTTGCGAAATGTAAGGTACTTTTAGGATACCAGCTTTAACCCATTTAAACCCAAATATTTTTTTACAGTTTTAGAACTCAATACAATGCCCATTTCATTTTTAATTATTTGATAGAGTTTTGGTTCCGAAATCCCTCGATAATTCTTTGTTATTTTAATCAATTTTGCTATTTGCTTATCATTAAGCTTTTTTCTCTACCATATACCATTTTATTTGAAGAGAGATCGCTTTCTTTAAAATGAGACAGATGATAACTAACTGTTTTTTGAGAACACTTAAGTCTTTCTGCTATTTCTATCTGCTTGAGACCTTCTTTTCTCCATTTAAATATGTGTGATTTTTCCGATACTTTAAGGTTTCTATTTTTTTAATCATTATAATAATGTAAATATAAAGGTATTTATAGTCTAAATCCCTGAGGCGAATTATTTTAAGCCACTTTTTTGCCATATTATATTTAAATATACCTTTATTTTGGTTGTTTCTGTTCCACTTGAATTATTTTTTAATAATAAAGGCCACATTTTTTAAAACAAATATTTTTTAACAATAAATTTGATTTTTTTTAAATATTTTAGTGTCTATGTTTTGAGCTGAAAAAAATATACCTTTATTTTGACCCTTAGTGTATATACTTTAGTAAAATTTTAAGCCAAATATTTGGGGTTGATAGTAAGTTGTAAGTATATTAATACCATATTTTATAATAAAATCATGGTATCTTTTAGCTTATTAAGTGCCAAATCGAAACTTTTGCTTTTATTTCTCAGCAGGAAACTATTTATTGACGTAAGGTAAAATCTGAAAAAATTTATATGGATTTATTTCAATAATAAACGTAATATATCAATATATAACTAATAAATATTCCACAGAGTTCAGCTTTCAAGATGATGATTTATATCTAAATAAGATGGTCACAAGTGTTTCAGTTGTGGTCTTCTATTTCATGTTCATTTATGGATTAGAGAAATTTATGAAGAATCGAAAAGCAATAGAAGTGAGTACCTTATTTAGATATCATAACCTGTTCTTAATATTCGCATTTTGGGAATGTCCATATTATTCTTAGAACAGATTTTACCAGTAATTATTGAGAAAGGCTTTTTCTTTTCCATTTGCGATGAAGGTGCCTGGACTGTGAAATTGGAACTCTTATATTATATCAATTACATATTCAAATTGTAAGAGTTGATGGATACGGTGCTTTTAATGCTGAAGAAGAAGAAATTAGGTTTTCCTCAATTGTCTAATCTATTGTAGAATTTATACATTATTATCATCATAGTATGACCTTCTTATTATGTTTCTCACAACTAGCAGGAAAGACATCAGTCTAATGATATTATACTTTAATTGTTTTTAGTCGTACATAACCATCATGTTGAATTTATTTGTACACATTACACTGCCTGTCAAAAGTGATTCAGTGTTTGGGAAATTCGAACTTAAATGGTAAGTCATGAATGAGTAAGACTTCAAGCAAGCCAATACTCATATGGTAGATAATTACAGCCTTTGTCTATAACATTAAAAATATTATAGATAATTTAAATATTGATAGAGTTATGATTACTCAAAGTTGAAAGTAGGTGATTCAGTGTTTTGTCGACTTTTTTAAATTTACAAAATTTTCATTCTAGAACATTCTGAAATACCGTAAAATTGTTAATTTTATTTCAAATCATTAGGAGAAGGTATTAAGGCATATTTGGTATGACAAGAAGAACATTGAAGAAAATTGAAACAAGAATTAACGAACTTGCTTTAAATGGAAAATTTTCAAGAAAAATAGCCGAAATCGTTGGAGTTTCACAAGCAACAGTGTCCAGAGTAATAAATAAAGTTGAAAAAAATACTTAGAGCCTATAATAGGTCGTCCTCGTGTCTTTGATAAGTATGATGAAAAATATATTGGAAGATTAGCAACAGATGGTAAATGCTCCACCTCTACAGAAATACAGCGAGAACTAAAGACCTATGCAGGAATATCCGCCTCTTCGAGTACTATACTGCGCACATTAAAACGTAGCAACATCGTATCTAGATACAAAAAGAAATGCCCACAATTATAAAAATGTCATCGTCGAACAAGATCAGAATTTGAAAAAACACACAGAAATTGAGAAAATAAGGACTTTGATATGGTTATATGGTCAGATGAGACTAAAGTAAATCTAGAGGGATCTGATGGACGTGATAGAACTTTCAGAAAAATCGGGGAACCACTCAGAGATCACAATATTACTCAATCAATAAAATTCTGTGGTGGATCAATTATGGTTTGGGGATGTATACTTTCATCAAGTGTTGGGTATCTTTGTAGAATTGATGGCAGTGTTAATTCTGAGATATATGAGACTATTCTGGATGACGACCTGATGTATACAATTGACTTGTATGGCTTGGTCTTATCTAAAATTGTCATTCAAAATGACAATACGTCCTCTCATACCATTTCAAGTATAAAAAATGGATCAAAAGAAACGAAATAAAGGTAATGAGATGGCCTGCACAATTGCCTGACCTTAAACCAATTGAGCATCTATGGGATCATATGAAAAGAGAGCTAAAAATTCGATCACCATGTAAAGACAAAGATGAACTTTGGGAGAGAATTCAAGATATATGGAACAATATTTCAGCTGAAGTATGTCTTAAGCTTGTTAGATCAATGCCTAGAAGTCTCGAACAGATAAGAAAAACCAAGGGCGGGCACACAATCTATTGATTTTTCATTTTTAAAAAAATTCGACAAAGCACAGAATCACCTACTTTCAACTTTGAGCAATCATATTTCTATCAATATTTAAAATTATCTATAATATTTTTAATGTTATAGACAAAAGCTTTATCTATCTATCATATGAGTATTGGCTTGCTTGAAGTCTTACTCATTCATGACTTACCATTTAAGTTCGAATTTTCAAAACACTGAATCACTTTTGACGGGCAGTGTATAATGTAATCATATTATTATTTAACGACATTTAAATTGGAATTATGATGGAAAAAATACATCACGATGATTCAGATCGTTCAATTCGTGTTGGATTTATATTTCGTCTTGTTTTGCATAAATGCCCATTTAGCTTTTACTCAAGCACCTAATTGGTTTCCATCGTATGGTACCTGCTATGGTAGTCCTTATTCGGCTGCTTTTGGGTTGTTCCTCTTATCTTCTTATTTATCTCGTTCTTTTATAATCATTATGATACTAAGAAATCTGATTAAAAAATCTTTTAACTTTACAATGTTTCATAATTTTATGATTTATGAGAAAGTAAATGTGTTTAAAAAGCAAGTTTTATTTTTGAACTTTACATGTACATGTTAGGTCCACCCTATAAAAATTATATAAAAAATAAAATACAGGAGGAAAGAAATCATCATTATCTGGATCACCACTAAAAAATCAAAATATTAACTACGAAAAATTAGGAGGTCTATTTGGATTTCGAGGATCTCTAGAGAATGGAGAAACTGGATCAAATCTTGCACCAGGAGGTATAGAACCAAGAGGAAATTCATGCGGATTACCAAAATCAAAATTCCCGCCACTTTGAGGATTTCGAAACATTGGATGATTAGGTCCTACAATCATACCATCTTCGCCTATTCCTTGGGATGGTCTAAAAACGATTTATTTTGCATGGGGTAATACCTAATCATCCCAGGTCCACCAACTCTAAGTGGATCTAAATCGCTTCCTCCTACCGAAAGTGGGTTTCTAAAGATCTATTAAGCTTGATTTGATACCGGATAGAAGGTTGATAAGGATAAAAATCAGAATGATGAGGATCTCTAACCGTCCTATTTCGATCATCTTGCTGTCTATTGTCATTCGTTGAATTAGTGGATATGTCTACTGGTTGATTCTTTGTAGATGGAATAAAGACATTGGCAAATTTGGTTTCAATAAGCTTGACAAATTCCAAAAATTTCTTATCAGTTGAAAAGAAGTCATCAACATTATGGATTTCAGTTAATGGGAATTTGATTTGCTTTGGTATGTAATCTTGAGCATTTATTTCTGCTTGAAACGTTTTATTATCCTAAAAATAATACCAAAATAGTACTTCTTTGATGGAGCCAATAAGCAACAATTTCCCATGTAAAATAACAGCCTTTAATCCAGAGGTGAGTTGAGATTGCGAGTGTGCATAGTTGATATAGTAGTTTTCGTTTTCATTCCAATTCTTTTCCAAATTCAAATCTCTCCTATTGGTCTCATCTAACAATTGAATAAATTTAAATACTTATTGGTCTAAAATTCTTTGTTAATAATATACAATGAGTTATGATAAATAATAACTCAAAAGAATTCTTTGGTTTATCTATTGGATTCAGTTCTGCGTTCAATAATTGTTGAAACTTTTTGTTGATTTTGTCCATTTAAAAGTTCTGAAACAGTGTGAACTTTTTAAACAGAACTGAAAATATGTCCTAGATTAATTCTATGAAATTTCATATCTAATTGATTCGATTTAAAAATCTATTATTTCGATTTAATGCGCCATCCTGATGTGGCACTTTATTTTCGTTCAGAGTAGTCCCTTTTTGATTCTCTTCTTAATTCAACCAACTTTTTAATGAATCTGGATTATTCTCACTCTTGTTCAACCAATTATTTAATAAGTAAAATGGGGACTACTCTGAACGAAAATAAACTCCCATATTTACATACTGATAAAAGTATCAATGTCGAGATAAAATGGAGATATTTTGTAAAATATTTGGTTAAATCAACAAAAGCCTTTAACATGATATAATAAACTACACATTCATCTTATAGTGAAAGCACATATTTCATTTAAATCGATAAGCTCTCTTTAATATCATGTAAGTCAGTAAAAAATGGGCTACAAACTGAAATCTGATATGAACGAAAAATCAAATCTTAAAATGGCAAATGAGGTAATAATCCTAATTTAAAAAATTTAGTTAAGAGCATTCGTACCTATAGTAGAGAAAAATTTATTTCTAACTATTTCTATATTATTTGCAGTTTTAGGATCGATAACGACAATGTTGTTTAGCATGTATACCCTTCCTCTCCTAATCTACGGGATTTTAGGACTAAAAATTCGCTAGGAAAAGAATTTGGTTTTGCAATTATATCTAGTGCTTTCTTGAGTATCGCTACTTTTTTCTTATTTCAAGAAGGTGGCGTATATCTTTGAATTAAAACGCCGATTTTCTTGGAAACCATTCTTATAGAATTTTATCAGTGTTATTTTGAATGTCATTATCTTATTTACTTTGTAAAATATTTTAGGTGCTCATATTCATAAATAGATGAATAATAGATTTAGACTAAACCCTTAATGAATAACAATGAGAACATTTACAAAAGATTAACTAGGATTATAAGAATTCTGAAACAAAGATTTCCAAATATAAGCTTCAGATAATAATACAGTGACATCTTTTTCCGTCCAATTTTCCGTAGGAAGAGCCTGCAAAAATAAAATACTATCCTAAAAATATAAACAGAAACAAAAACCTGAAAATCCAAAGTCCTAAGATGTTTCGACCATTTTACAAGGAAAGCCGCACATACATAAGTGTGAAACTCAGGTATATTATTGATTCCTTCTGATTGATACGTATCCCATAGCCTCACCACGCATTTAAGACTCAATTCTCTCATCAACAAACAATTTACCCATCTAAAAGCAAATTGTACATAATCGATTTCAAATTTGTTGAAATGTTTCGATAAAGGAACTAAAACAATCAAGGATTAGGGATACCGTCTATTTTTTCTATTAAATCTTTTAGTTTAGCTAATTGTCTATGTATACCTCTTTGCGCATAAGTATAATTATCTTGTATATGATCTAATAACTTACTGAAGCACCAAAACGAATCTGCTTCGATATTTTCCAAATGTTCGGATTCTAATTTAGTAGGGTCGTATTCTTCCGGATTATCGCCAGATTCAATATATTCAGTCAGAAATACAAGCATGAATGGAGTGGCTAAATCATTTATGCCTTGCACATATCCGCTGGCTGGATGTCTTTCAGACCAAATGTATAAAATTCTCTCCAAGATTCGTCTCACTATAGGACATTGAAAGAATTTTATCCTTGAATGCGTTCTAAGGACATCAATCTTAACCTTTAAAATAAATAAAAGCTGGTATAACTTGATGCCATAAATTGGAATCATAGGGTATTTCATGTTCTTTATTTTTGTCTTTAAGGCTTTTATAATCTGAAAATGTCGTATTAACAAGATTGAAATATTCCATTCTCTTTCTCAATAATGCAGCCTGTCTACTTTTCAAGCTCAATGGTGGTAGATATCCCTTTATAATTTTACAAATTTCAAAAATTACCATCAATAATTTCCAAGTTAACGCTCTATATTTATCAGGTATACCATTCCAAGATTTCTTCTTCAATGCATCTAATAAATAAATCTCAAGAAGTGGTACTTAAATCAAATGGTTCTGCTTTCAGTAAATTCGAAAAAGTTTCTTCTTTTCTATCAATTGAGGTTGTTTCTTGAGATAAATTGTATACTTTTCATTATAAATTTTGGGGTATATACCAGAAGGGTTTGGAGACGGAATGTTCGAAATGGATGTTATCGAATTATTCGAGCTTGAGAAAAATTAAAGTTCAGAAAGAATACCTAGAATTTAATATAGAACTTGAGCCTATAAATGTAGTTTCTTTATTTCCGTTTATTTTCTCTCTAATAATAAATGGGTTGGTGAAGGTTACCTGCTACTCTTTTTGCTTCCCCAAAAGTTCATAAAAATAAATTACTGATTTTCAGCCACTTTTCAAATTGCTCCACAAATTTTCTGAAAAAGTTCACTAAGTGATCGGAAAGATCTCAAACGGAAACACTTTGATTTATACATCAAAGTATATAAATATGAAATTGTTGGTATATTTTTTTTGGATTTTGTATTGAAGCGTAAACATGAATTTATTAGGGCGTTCCGCGCAAAGACGGACTTGAATTTTGTTTAATTACGCCTTTAATAATATATTAATAATACCAAGTCTTTTAAATTAATCTATATAGACTACAAACTTTATTTATAAATAATTATATTTTGAATATTATCATGAATAGCTTGCAAAAATTAAAAGATTCAATTTCAGATAAAGAACAGCGATTTTCATCAAATTTGGCGTAATCCTGGGACACAGTTCTGGGATAATTCATAAAGAGTTAGTTGAATCAGTTGGAAATAGTGCCTATAAACTAAATACAGTCAAAAATTTAGTTAATAAGCTTAAGAGAGGCTACAATGTGGTCGAAGATAACAGAGGAGGTGATAAAAGTAATGTCTCGAAAAAAGAAAATGTAATAGATAAAATTAAAAAATTGTTGGTCCAAATTAGAACATGGTCTTGCCTCGAACTTTCCATGCGGGTAAATTGTAGTAAAACAACAGTATTTCGATATTTAACAGAAGATTTACAAATGAAAAAACTATTAAGTAAATGGGCACCTCATTTCTCACGGATGAACAAAGAGAACATAGAGTGTTAGCATGTAAAAACAATATGCAACTCTTATCGAGACAAAATAACCTAATTAATCGAACTTTGGTAATAGATGAAACTTGGGTGTCTTTATACATACAACCCCAACGTGACCAGATTAGATCTTGGAGAAATAAGAATGAAAACCCACCTGAATTTGTACTTCAATCTA
>NIPM01001282.1:0-22519 GCA_002738285.1 Holacanthella duospinosa | reverse complement strand
TATACAAGAAAATATTTAAAACAGTTTTTGTTAAAATTTATTGGATTTGTTTTGATATTTCTCCAGTTAATTCCCTGTCTTATAAATAGGATTGAATTAAATTGATGTGAAAAAATGAAAGAGAATCTAGGCAAAAATTTATCAAAAAAATAATGGTCTTATAAAAATGGCTTGCTATTGTTTTTATTCGATAAAGGTGAGTGGAGTCTATAAGGAATTGAAAGCAATAAAACCATAAATCATGTTTTATTAAGGATTTTAATCAAAATATACATAAAATATTGAAAGCTAGAGTCGGAAAGTTGTTAGAATGTAATTATTTAGGAGTACTTATATATGGCTTAGTACTACCTCCCTCTTGATATTTAATCTTACTCCTTATACTGTTTTTAAACCTATTTTCATTTAATCTATTTATACATAAAATCTTTAAAATTATCTTTAAATTTATTTGTTTTTATTTTATGTATAAATAGATTAAATGAAAATAGGTTTAAAAACAGTATAAGGAGTAAGATTAAATATCAAGAGGGAGGTAGTACTAAGCCATATATAAGTACTCCTAAATAATTACATTCTAACAACTTTCCGACTCTAGCTTTCAATATTTTATGTATATTTTGATTAAAATCCTTAATAAAACATGATTTATGGTTTTATTGCTTTCAATTCCTTATAGACTCCACTCACCTTTATCGAATAAAAACAATAGCAAGCCCTTTTTATAAGACCATTATTTTTTTGATAAATTTTGACCTAGATTCTCTTTCATTTTTTCACATTAGCGTATTCTTCATTGTATCCTTTGTAGTTGCCGTTGAATAAGGAAAGCATGTTCAAAATGAGGAGATCAGGATCAGATAACCTGGAAGTTGACTTCTTCAACAAAGCACTCATGATGCTATTATATCCGTAAGCCATATTTCCATCTTTCTTGTATAATTTATAACAAGGATCCAAATTATCGGCCTTGAAGGTACATAGCGAAGTAAAGGTGAAATAATCCTATTGTGTATGTAATTTCATATTTATCTTGTAGGTTTTCCCCAACTCCAGACAAATGTTTGATGACTTCAATACCTTTCTCTTGCAAATGTTTCTGATCTCCAACTCCACTTAACATAAGAAGTTGTGTATTAAATACTCCAGCAGATAAGATAATGTCTTTTTTGCATACACTCAATTTTTTTACCTTCCTTTGCATTTTTGTTATATTTTGGACTTGCTTGGTACGAATGATTTCCACTCAAATATTCGACCCCTAAGGCCTTATTTCCATCAAACAACACTTTATTGACTAAATTATTGGTCATGATTTGGCATTTGCTTTTGTATTTTTTTCAACATCGGATAGACGGTTTTTCTTTGATAAGTCAATATTGATTTCGTGAGGCAAATAAAATGAACCTTCTTGTCTATTAGCTGGAAGACCTTTATATTGTCCATTGACTTTTGGGATTGGCAGTTTTGGAAAGCACCCAGCAGATTGTTCAATTCCAATAGAGTGAAATCAGTAGAATAAAATGCATGGGTTCTGCTGGATTGAAATTGAACCATCTTGATAGAACCTTTACTAGTTCAGAACCTGATCTTTGTTCGGATTTGCTCTGCTTAACCTGTAAAATCGTTCTCTCATATGGTATTTTATTCTCTTCTTAATTCAACCAAATTTTGGATCAACATTATTTTCCTGCCCAAAAAATAATCAACCTCATTTTCCTGTCCAAGTATAAAAATTACAATTTTAAAAAAAAATGTCCAAAAAACTACAAATAATGATATTAATTTAATTAAGTTAAGAACCTTTGCAAGTCGATCTTTTTTATTATTGAACTTCCAACAAAATTCTTCAAGAAATTGGGATCTCAGTTCTGTCTTACTAACTTTACTCCTTTTGATTTCGAGTTTTAATTCATTATTGAAAGCTTCTACTCCTTGAGAGTAAGCTCATGTTATCTTGTCAACAAACTTATACTTATGAAAGACTGTTGCATGATTAAAACCAAGGGAACCTAATGAAGAATAGTTCCTGTGTTCATCTGTATGAATATTAGAACCTGAGACAGTATTCTCACAGATAATTGGAATGAGTGTGCTTGCACTCTTATCTGGGATAAGTTTGGCAATCACCTTGGTTATATGTTCCTCATATTCAATTATGCAAAGGGTATCAGTCCTGTTTGTAGGAGATCTGCCTCTGTGACTTTTACATTTATAATTAAGCATTGTTTCATCAATCTGGACATCTCTTCCAGGCCCTCCAAGTTTTCTGAAATTCACTCTAGTATCCT
The DNA here is from genome assembly GCA_002738285.1 of Holacanthella duospinosa. Lineage (NCBI taxonomy): Eukaryota > Metazoa > Arthropoda > Collembola > Poduromorpha > Neanuridae > Holacanthella > Holacanthella duospinosa. The sequence continues at coordinate 20,228 of NIPM01001282.1, read as the reverse complement.
CGGTAATTCTTTCTCTAAGCTTATCAATTAGCTTTTTTAAAGTGCCTTCACTAATACTATATTTTTTTAATATGGAGTGTAAAGGTTGATCAACACTCCAAGAAATTAGCACCTTGAATACAGTCTTGAAAGGAAATTTTAAATTAATAAAGAAGCTTCCGGCACGAATACTTATTCTAGGCCTATTCATTGGGCACTGTGTATTCTTACATCTCCAGCAAACCTTGTCTTGACTGTCGTTATTATTTACCAAGGTCATATGAACATTACATGAAGAACAAATCATTTCATTCTTCAAATAGCCATAGGTCATCAACCATATAATCAATTCTTCGGACGTCTTAGAAATTACCAATTCTTCAGGATTCATTTAAGGTTGAAAAATGTTTTTTTTAAAGTGATCAACATTAATTTCCTGCCCAGTGGACAGGAAAATGAGGTTGATTCCAACTTTTTAATGAATATTGTTCAACAAATTATTGGAGACTTAAAGTGCTATATTTTTTTCGCCCCACTCTGACTGTTTGGTCAACGATTGCATAGAATCAAAGTCGGATTGAGAAGGATACATTGAAAGGAGATCATTAGTATTAGTAGATCCTCCAACACCTGAACCATGAGGATAATAGCCCTTTTTATTCGATCGCTTTTTGAGTCGCAAAGCCCCAAACTATGTTAGAGTCTTCGGATGCACGGATATGTAAGCCCGGAATGGTCATATTTTCGCTTTGGTAATCCTTCCCTACTTCTAAAACCAATGTTTTGTATCCAGCACAAGCTAATCTACCAGAAACAGTCCCACTTCGAACAATAATATAATCGTATCCAACATAAGTCAGTTCAGATTTACAAAATTATTAATTATTTGATTAAATTATACATTGGATTATCATTCTACTCAATTTTATCTTTTAAGTTTGGTTTTAATTTCATTAAAAAACCTCAAATTTGTTTTCAGTCTGATATTGAGGATACTGTTTGAGTTCGTGTCTTTCGTGTGCTTATTTCATGGACTTTTATACCATGATTTTAATTATCATTTAATTTCCGATTACGGAAGTGGTTCGGTTGAACTCTGTTTGGACTCGGACCATTATTAATCGGTTGATTTTTAATTAAACTTAACTTATTTATTAAATACACTCCCCGTCAAAAGTGATTCAGTGTTTGAGAAATTCGAACTTAAATGGTAATTCATAAATGAGTAAAACTTCAAGCAAGCTAATACTCATATGGTAGATAGATACAGCCTTTGTCTATAACATTAAAAATATTATAGATATCTTTTAAATATTGATAGAGTTATGATTGCTCAAAGTTGAAAGTAGGTGATTCAGTGTTTTGTCGAATTTTTTAAAAAATGAAAAATCAATAGATTGTGTGCCCTCCCTTGGGTTTTTTGATCTGTTTGAGTCTTCTAGGCATTGAACTAACAATCTTAAGACATATTTCAGCTGAAATATTGTTCCATATATCTTGAATTCTCACCCAAAGTTCATTTTTGTCTTTGTATGGTGGTCGAATTTTTAGCTCTCTTTTCATATGATCCCATAGATGCTCAATTGGGTTGAGGTCAGCAGATTGTGCAGGCCATTTAATTACCTTTATTTCGTTTCTTTTGAACCATTTTTTATACTTGAAGCGGTATGAGAGGACGCATTGTCATTTTGAAAGACAATTTTAGATTTGACCAAGCAATAAAAGTCAATTGTATACATCAGTTCGTCATCCAGAATAGTCTCATATATCTCTGCATTAACACTGTCATCAATTCTACAAAGATACCCAACACCTGATGAAAGCATACATCCACAAACCATAATTGATCCACCATCGACTTTTTTGATTGAGTAATATCGTGATCTCTGAGTAGATCCCAGATTTTCCTGAAAGTTCTATCACGTCCATCAGATCCCTCTAGATTTACTTTAGTCTCATCTGACCATATAACCATATCCCAGTCCTTATTTTTACAATTTCTGTGTGTTTTTCAAATTATAATCTTGCTCGACGATGAGGTTTTTTTAATTGTGGACTTTTCTTTTTGTATCTAGATACGATGTTGCTACGTTTTAATGTGCGCAGTATAGTACTCGAAGAGGCGAATATTCTTGCATTGGTCTTGAGTTCTCGCTGTTTTTCTATAGAGGTGGAGCATTTACCACTTTTTGCTAATCTTCCAATATATTTTTATCATACTTATCTAAGACCCGAGGACGACCTATTATAGGCTCTGGAGTATTTTATTCAACTCTATTTATTACTCTGGACACTGTTACTTGTGAAACCCCAACGATTTCAGCTATTTTTCTTGAAGATTTTCCATTAAAGCAAGTTCGTTTATTCTTGTTTCAATTTTCTTCAATGTTCTTGTCATACCAAATAAGCCTTAATACTTTCTACTAAGGATTTGAAATAAAAATGAACAATTTTGCGGTATTTTAGAACGTTCTAGAATGAAAAGTTTGTAAATTTAAAAAATTCGACAAAACACAGAATCACCTACTTTCAACTTTGAGCAATCATATCTCTATCAATATTTAAAGATATCTATAATATTTGGATAAGTTATAGAAAAAGGCTGTATCTATTTATTATATGAGTATTGGCTTGCTTGAAGTCTTACTCATTCATGAATTACCATTTAAGTTCGAATTTCCCAAACACTGAATCACTTTTGACGAGCAGTGTACAAGATGCCATATAAAAATGATGCAACAAAAGAGGATCTGCTCCTGACACCAACCGACCAGAACCAAGTGGAGTGAAACCACAAACAATACCAATCGTTATCTTGGAAAATGCAAACGACTATGACGCTTAAATGCAGGTAATTATGTAATAAAATCTTCTTCATGTGTTATAGTAACTTTTCAAGCTCTAAATTATGCATTTTTAAAATTGTGTAATTTGGTTGTCAAAAATATTAAAATCTTTAGCTAGACCAACATCCTATCTAAAATTGGGTCTCTAATAAGTTTGGTTATATTTTAAGTGAAATACTGTCTATTAAAATACAGAGTTTTAAATATTATTTTGCACTAACCAAATGTTTGGAAAATGTACTGCCCTGTAGAGAAAATAAATCAAGATGAAAATATTTAATTAGTTCAAAAGTAATTCTACAATTATATTATTTATCATATTTCGAACTATAAATCATCTTTAATTTCTTCTACATAATTTGAAGGGAATTGTCCGATTTTCCCTCCCATTGAACCTAAAATTCAATAAACATAAATACCTTCCCACCAACCTTCAGCTCCGTCCATATTTGTTATTTCGATAATATCTCCAGGAAATAAGCTCAATTCCTCAGGATCTTGAGCTTCAAATTCATACAAAGCCCTCACTAAAATTATCAAGTCAAAACTAGAATACCAAAAAATTTGTTGGGATCAACTAAGTTTTTTGCATAAGCTGCTGGTATGATTCCTTTTTTGTGTTTATAATTAACAGTTATCCAACCTGATCCATCTATAAGAGTTTTTATGATGAAAGAATACCATCTTCTTGAATAACCTCAACAATACAACCTGAATTAACTGAAATTTGATTCAAATTAATATCTGAAGAGGTTTCTTCAGCTTTATAGCTATATAGAACGATAGCTTTTTTAATCGCCTGATAAGAAGTGCTATTTGATTCTAATATGTTACTTGTAGTAGTAGCGGGCATAAGAATAGCTTTTGCTTCTATTGGTGATTTTGCATACCTCAAATCTGTAGAGAAAGAAAAATATGAACTATCATCAAGAGTAAAAGGAATAGATTCCGAAGAATTTATAATCCCCAATTTCTCTTTATAAAATTTTAATTTTTCTGGCTATTACCTTCTAATGTATTCCATTTTACTTTATAATTTGTTTGGCTTCTTAGCGATCTTCCTGATTTCTTTACTTTAGTACAATGAGAAGGAACCTTAAATTCACATTTTGAATGACAATTGTAACCACATTCTGTAAAACGATATTAAATGCTTAGAAATACCTTGACAAGTAGAGCCTTGAGATGATATACCCCAAATAGAATGTTCACAATAATCACAAGTAGTAGGAATGGTAAAAGTCGAAGGTTTCAAATCATGAAAACAACCACCAGCATCGAATTGTCCTTCAATACTTTGGATCAAAAGTTTCTTAGTTTCTTTAATAACTGCTTTATTCCTCAATATGACTATATCCCTCCATATATCCATCATTTTCTATTACAATCAATATATAATAATGATTACTTCTCTAACTTCCGTATAATTGCCTAGTGAAGGCGTCTGCTTGTATGCTTCGTAAAGTGATTTTAACCCTTTCATTTCCTTTTCTTTTGCATTTATTTCAGGATATATATCATTTGATAATAAACTGTTTACTCTATTTAATGTGTTATTTAGAAATGTTAAAGCATCTTGCTCGGTAAGCAAGAATGACTAAATTTTTAAATTTCAAACCGGGATACTTTTTCATCATATTGTGGAAATGATATAAATTGAAAGTCAGAAGGTTCATTAAATGTTGAATGTGACTGCGTTTTTATCCAATTAGAATCATCTAATTCTATATCAACCGAATTGAATGCCAATTTTAATGAATTGTTCATATCTTGTAAGTTCTTACTCTCTTTGGTGTACAAATCACATAGTTTGTGCCCAATATCTTTAAATAATTTTACTGTATCATTGTTCAATGCTTGCATGTTCTAAATAATAGATAGTTTAAATATCAAAAAATACATTCAATAAATCTGGCACGTCTTGATGATAATGTTTTCTTTTTACTTCATTAGAAGAAGAAACAGACATTATATATACGTTCTAAGAATATTACAAGTAAAGTATTACTTTCTGATTATTCCTATCCACCATATCATAATAATATTTCTTTTGTATCTATAACATTAGGGCTAAAGTTGATATACCTTTTCTTTGGTTTTATGGTCATTTTCTTTTTCAAGTCTTTTTCTTCCGTCCTCCACATCGGTGCAAAGCTGTTCATATTTAGCTCTCATCTTTAAAGTAAAACAAAGGAAATACAGATTCAGTACTATGAAATATAGAATCAATATCAGCATCCATTTTAGAAATAAAAGAAGTATGCTAGAATATTATTATTACAAAGATACCTTTTTTCTTGAAATTTCAGCATATAAAGTTATTTCTCTGAGCTTGTCTTGAATTTCGTCTCTTAAATTTTCGGAGAATGTCACCTTTAAAGAAGATGTATTCTCATATCCTTTTATTATCGAAACCAAACATAACAACAAAGTACTAATTTAAAATATACTAAATTTGAATTACCTATTATGTAAGCAATTTACGTCTAAATTAGAAATAGAAATAGAACTTAAAGAACTAATAGACATAAAACTAGAATCATTATAATCTTCATTGAATGAAGTCTTGTTGATTTTGCTCAATTTCCCTTTAAATTTTTTACAACAACTGTCCAATTTAGTCCCGTATTCTTTCTCAATATTAGCAATCTCTTTTATAAATTCATGTGCCATATTTATCAGTGCGCAATTACCGTGTATATATTCACTTATGTCATTGATTTTGTTTTTCTATGTTTTTAATTAGTGTTCATTTTACCTTTAGCTCAGTCCCAAATGTCATGAATTTCGTAAATCGATTTTCGAAAATCTAGTGAATTTACAGGGCTATGCCTTAATTTAGCACCGGTATCAATCAATATAAAATCATTATGAAACAATATAATCCATCAATATAGCTCCAGTATCAATTAATATAAAATGTAACTTTTTTAATATAGCTTCAAAATTTCAAATATAATCCAACTTTTCAAAATATAACTCATATGCATAATTTTTAATATGAGATGATGATCTAAAAAGACAGTATTATTTAATATTGGTTTATTTTCAAAAAATAATGTCATTAAAATAACTAAACCTAAACCTAAAAATATTAATATTGTGTTTATTGGATCTTAATTCCAATTTTCGTAAAATTGTAAAATTAGTTTGAAAAATAAAGTTATAAGCTTAGATAATTATTTAAAATAAATCAATATTAAATAATACTGTCTTTTTAAATCATCATCTCATATTAAAAATTATGCATGAGTTATATTTTGAAAAGTTGGATTATATTTAAAATTCTGAAGCTATATTAAAAAAGTTACATTTTATATTAATTGATACTGGAGCTATATTGATGGATTATATTGTTTCATAATGATTTTATATTGATTGATACCGGTGCTAAATTAAGGCATAGCCCTGTAGCTTAGAAAGTGTAATATGTCGATACCCGAAATGGGAAAAATTTTGACTATCAAATAAAAAGGAGATATAGATACCTTGTGGAAATTTTATTTTAATGGAAATATTATAGCATGTCAAATTATATAATAAATACACATTTACCTTTCTATTTTTTGCATATGAATATTAACAATGTATCAAAATTAGATGGTAGAGTTTCTATTTGGAAATTTTTAGAAACAACGAAGGCATAAAAAAATCCGAAGCAGTTTATCAACTAAAATTTTTTGGATTCAAGAAAAATACAATATATAGGATATATATTAAGTTTAAAAATAATAAAGACGAAGAACTGGGACGAAAAACAAATATAAAAGCAGCTAAAATAAATAATGGATTTACTTATGCGAAACATAAGAAACCGCCCATTTAAATGCTATAGAAATCTACCAAAAAAGTTGGATGCCACCACAGAACAGCTATAAAATATTTAAAAGAATTAGGTGTAACTATTAAAGCGCGAAAAATAATTCCAAAGGTATAAAACAGGCAGAGAATTAAGCAAAATAAAAGATTAAAGAATTTAGTAACCAACTTTATCAAGAAAAATAACGAACCAGTTATTGTAATGGATGACGAGTGCTACTTTAGTTTAGAAGACACAAAAGGGTACGAAAAATACTACTAAGAGCAAAATGGCATAAAATTAACAAAAAATAGCAAATTTATCGAAAAATGCAAGTTTTCAAACAAGGTTATGATGTGGACCGCTATTTCTGAAAATGAATTATCGCAACCAAAATTCTTTAAAGGAATTTCTTCAGTAAACAAAAGTATTTATATTGATAAATGTTTACCTAAACTCAAGAACTATATAGATGAAAATCATAAAGATGATGACGTGCTCTTTTGGGGCGATTTGGCTTCTTTTAATAAATCAAACTTAACAAAACCAACTTTAGCAGCAATAAAAATCAATTATGTACCAGAAAACAGCAATCCACCAAACTGCTCACAAATTCGTACAATTGAAAAAATGTGGGCTTATTTAAAAAGGCATGTCTATAGCAATCAAAAAGAATACGATTCCATTGATCAGGTTATTTCTAGGATAAAATATTTACTAAACACTTTGGATTTTTCTGGTTTTCAAACCTCTATGAAAAAGTTGCACAAAAAAATAAGGAAAGCGCATAGAGAAGGGTTAGATAAGACTTTTTAATTAAAATATACTTTAAATTTTATTAATGATAATTATTTGGTTATAATTTTCTATTATTATTAATTTTTATGACCAATTTTATAATTTCCCTTTTCGAATATCCACATATTAAGCTTTGTGTCGAAATTTTAGCTTTTATAAAACAAAATACACTCCTGGACAAAATATATCAGTACAGCGGTTTAGACAAAATGGAAAATGATAGAACAATAGTTTTTTACTTCTATAGCTTTTAATATATTTTTCAAAGTTATGATAAACATTATTTATTTTGGTTTCTACACCAAAAAATCAAATTTCTGGTTGGACAAAATATTTAGTTACACACCAAATAAATCCTCATTCAATAACCATAAATGAATAAATTTCATAAAAATTAAATCAACATTCTAGTTTAGTCAAATTTTAATGTATTCAGAGGAAAAAAGGCAATAAATAAGAGACTTATACTCGAAATTAAATAGTGTTAGAGAGACAGCAAAAGAAGCTGATTTTTCACCAGAAAAAGTGCATAGGATATTGCATAATAAGACAAAATCAACCGGAAAACCACTGAGTCGTGGTAAAGCTTTAGTCGATACTGAAAGAATGTTAATGAAAAAATTTTGTATATCAGAAATTCAACAAAGTAAAATCGTCAATAGCAAAATAGTTGAAGATAACTTTGATTTTGATGTCTCTAGACGAACTATTAGGAGTGAATTGAAAGAAATAGGGTTCCAATATGATTTTATTGAAAAAGAAATACCTTTAAAGAAAGAAAACTACCTGTAGAGAGTCGAATTCGCTAAATATCACATTCGTCAAAATATCAATTTTAAAGATTTGGTGTTTTCTGATGAGAAGAGATTTAGTTTAGATGGGCCTGATAATATGGGGTGCCTATTTTATAAAGATAATAAAACTACCATTAAACCTGTTAGAATAAAGAGACAAATGGGCGGTGGAGGAGTGATGATAGTAGGAGCAATATCAAGTCTAGGAAATCTTAAAATAAAAGTCATTGAGTGCAGCTATACCTCTAATGCTTATTTTAATGACTTGAAAAAGTTATTCATTCCATGGTGCAACTCCGAACTTCCTAATGGTAATTGGATTTGGCAGCAGAAAAATTGTAGAATACACACCATAGAACTCGTATTAGAAATATTCGATGATCCCAACCTCTATTTGCTTGACTGACCTTCATACAGTCCAGATTTAAATATCATTGAAAATGTTTGGAGTCTAATGAACTCTTTTAGTTTATAATAATAAGCAATACACAAGTCGAAAAGAGCCAATTGATGCTATATTTGATGCTGCCTCTAAAATGGATAAACAAAGTATAAAATCTCTATTCGAGAAATTTCCAACTAGATTAATAATACTGCTATAGAATAAAGTGAAAAGGATTGGATATTAGTTTTTTAATTAAATTATTTTGCTTGAAATAATAAGCTTTTTTGGTGTGTAACTAAATATTTTGTCCACCGGAAATTTGATTTTTTGGTGTAGAAACTAAAATAAATAATGTTTATCATAACTTTAAAAAATATATTAAAAGCTATAGAAGCAAAAATTATTGTTCTATCATTTTCCATTTTGTCTAAATTGCTGTACTGATTAATTTTGTCCAGGAGTGTAATATTGATAAATTTTATTTCAAAATATTAACACAATCTGTGTTTTTAATAAGACAGCCTTATGAAATTACAGATCTAACTTGCAATTCTCAATAGTATCTATTGTTTCTGGATAAATCCAATTTCCTACTGTTTCCACCACGACTAGAGTCCCAAAAAATTAATTTCTTGAACTGAAATGATCAAACGACATAAGAACGACTTCAACAACTTAACTATTGATTTAAGGATCAAAAAAGCGTTATCCAATATGGGGTTTAAATCTACTACTTCCACTCAAAATCAAGTTATACCTTTAGCTTTAGAGGGTAAAGATGTTTTATGTAAAGCTCAAACTGGATCTGGAAAAACTTTATCATTCCTTATTCCCGTTTTAAATAGATTATTGGAGTTTAAAAATGTAACACATATTACCTGTTACTTTTTTAGAGTCTATCTACTGTTGAAGATAAGCTTTTGCCTAAGAGTGACGATCAAATTTCTACTTTTTGTTTGATCTTGGTTCCTACTAAAGAACTATCGCAACAAATAATAACCCATTTAACACCACTTCTCGCTTATTCTACTCATATAAAATCATTAAATATATCGGACATCCATGACAAAATAGAACTAATTGAGTAAACTCGGCTTTAGATCATTTTTTTCGGTAGGACGGAACTTTATAAAGGAGTTGATATCGTAGTTGGTACACCATCTCAAGTTATAAAATATAATAAGAATAATGTATATATTTCTTATTTGTATTTATTTTTTAGAAACTCATACTTTCGAATATACAAATGTTAGTTATTGATGAAGCTGATTTAGTCTTAGGATTCGGTTATTCGAAAGAGTTGGAAAGAATTAAAGAAGTTATACCTAAATCATGTCAAACGATTCTCACTTCGGCTACCCTTAATCAGGTATATTTGGAGCTTGATGATTTAGGAATTGGATCAATTGAAATCTTTAATTTTGAGAAATCCGGCTGTTGTGGAAATCAAACAGGATTATAAAAATAGCAAAAAGATAACAGAATATTATCTCAAGTAATTCACATACTAAGACATATTTTAGAATAAGCGAGAATGAGAGATATTTAATCATTTTTGTTATTTTGAAATTGAAATTAATCAAAGGCAAATCTATTTTGTTTGTAAATTCTGTTGACAAGTCTTACAAGCTCAAACTATTCTTAGAGCAATTTGGTATTATGGCAAGGATACTTAATTCCGAATTACCTTTAGAGAATAGGTAACTCTGAAATCATTAATTAGAGTTCAGACTTAATACTGTCGAAGCTTTCAATAAGGGTTCTTTCGATTGTCTTATTGCTACTGATGAAATTGATTTGAATATAGAAGATGATGTACAAAAAAGTAATTTCATAAACATTTAAATGATTAGAAAAAGTCAAGAAAATTGAAAACTCAAAGGAAGTTAATCAAGATAATTCTAAAAAAGATCATGAATATAATTCTTACAGAGGACTTGATTTCATTGATGTTAGTGCTGTTATTAATTTTGATTTCCCGGTATGTGAAAAGACTTACATACATCGAATTGGACGAACCGGTAGGGCAGATAAATCCGGAGTTTGTATATCATTCTTATGTAAGAGAAGCGAGAAATTACTACAACGAATACAAGAACATAAGTTAGATAATGGGCAAGATGAGATTAAATTATACGAATTTAATGCCAGTCAAGTGGAACAGTTTCGTTATAGGGTTGAAGATATTTTCAGGATGATAACGATTAAAAGAGTGAAGCATGCGAGGATCAATGAGATAAAGGCTAATTTGATTAAAACGTCTAATCAGGTTAAGGAGAATTCGAATGAAGAAAGTCCGATCAATATGGTGAATTTAGATCCGATTAAACATATGAAGAATAAGGCTACCAAGCCTCTGAGGCATTTAAAACATGTTCCGGATTATTTGCTTCCTACGAAAGTTATGGAGTTGGCTCCAGAAGGGTTTTCTCTAAAAGAAAGGGTGAGTAAATATAAATTTAAGAAGGCTAAATTTATGAATCAGAAATTCAATCCACAAAATAATCATAATGGTGGTAATCGTCGAAAAAATAAGCCGAGATTTAAAGATCCACTCAAATCCTACAAGATCAATGACTTGAAAATGATATAGATTAAAAATATTATTTATCATAATGTTTTTGGTTGTTCTTCTAAAGTGTAGCTTCTAATAATATCACCTTCTCTAATATCTTCATAACCCTCAATCCTAATACCACAATCTACCCCTTGCTTGACTTGCGACACATCGTTTTTAAGGTGTTTTAACGTATGAACCGAGCCTATCAAATCAAATCATAATAAGTTGTACCATCAAAAATGATCATATTATCTCTAACGAGTTGAACAGCATTAGATTTCTTAAAAATACCATTTTGAACGGTACAACCAGCTATATTAACGGCTTTATTTCCACCATCATTTCCTTTAACTGTGATAGAGAAAATTTTAGACACTTTGGCTTCTGATTCGGTCTTGGGTTGATATTTTGGTGGTATAAATTTTAGCAGTTTCTCTTGATATTCTTCTAATAGCTTGTAAATAACGTTCGAGATGATAAACGTAATTTTATCTCGATTCCCATGATTTGTCACAACTGATTGTACCAATTCCTTCGACGGACGCGGAATGTTGAAGCCAAGAAATAAAGCTATGAAAATTGAATATTTTTTGAATAAGATTTACTTGATTCTGGTTTGATTAATGCATGTTTAATATCATCTAATTGTATTGGCCCAACTCCATTATGAACAATTTGTATTTTTACATTTTTGTAAAGAAGGGAATTAACTTGATTTAAAATCGCTTCTAAAGTACCCGAAACATCAGCTAAAGAAAATATTAATGACCAAAAACAACCTTTTAAGATAACATAAACTATAGGGATTTTTTCTTTTACAACAGAATCATCTTTTAATTCATCATTTTCAGCGCCAAGTTTGGCTTGTTCTAAAAGAAACTTATTGGAATCCAAAATAGATAGAACCCTTTTCTTATAAACAGAATTTCTTTCCCTAAACTCCGAGATCAATCTCGCATTAGACTAATAAAACATATAATCATCGAATAGGGTTACAATGTTATCCACTTGGACTACTGTTTCACCTACAGGTGGCATATTCTTCCATCCGATAATACGGGCACATAATCCAGGCTCCACTTGGATCAAATTGTTACCCCAAGAATCAACTAACGATTTAACACGAACAAAGGCACGATCAACGACCAAAACATTGCCGATCTTCAATATACCTTCTTGCACTAATACCGTTGCAGTATTCCTACTTATCAGGTTTAGCGGGGTTACCCTGTACCAATACTCACGTGTGATTCTATTATTACTCCTTTCACTAATTTATTAACCAATCCTTTCAAATCTAATACATCAGTTTGAGCCAAAATGGCCAATTCTAAATCCTCAATACCTACGCCCTAAATCCCAAAAAATACGGATAGATGGGGAGAAAGAGTATACAGTTTTTGCTGAAATGGGTATCATCTGAGTATCTCCACCATCCTCTTCTAATATTATGTTGTATTTGAATAAAGAATTTCTAACTTTATTAATATCGACACCTGGCAAATCCACCTTCGACACCGCTACTACGATAGGGACTAAAAACAAAGGATGGTTTTTTGTCGATTACCTTTGCAATCTAAAGCTATTTTGATCGCTTCTTCAGTTTGAGGCATCACGCCATCATCTGCTGCTATTACCAATATTATTATATCCGTTATAACAGCTCCTCGAACCCTCATTTCGCTGAATGCTTTATGCCCTGGTGTATCTAAGAAGGTAATAATCTTGTCCTCCCTACATTTAACTTTGGCAAATTAGATTCGGGAGAACCTGTAAAAGCACCTATATGTTGGGTTATGCCTCCAAACTCTTGTGATGTTATACTATCTTCTTTACCACTTTTACGTAATTTATCTAATAAAGTGGTTTTGCCATGATCAACATGGCCCATTATGGTCACTACTGGTGGTCGTTCTTTTGCTAAATTAGAATCAATAGGTTTCATTTTCTTGAACCTATTACAAAATCTATATAAAAATCCCGAGATACAAGAATAATTCTTTTGGTATGTTAATGCAAGTTGATTGATTCACCCGTACTTTAAATCGTAATCCTTCACATATTTTTTGTGCTTCACTGGTACTTAACACTAAATATATTAAATTTGTATGAAAGGCAACTATAATCAGGTGGATAACGAGGCAAATTCATTCTTTCTAACCGTTGAAAAAATCTATCTACAAACATAAATCCAAACTTAAAACCTGGAGTAAATTTCAACGTGGAAATCAATTGTGATGTTTTGATAAAATCTGGTAATTCTATTATTTTCGGCTTATTTCGAAATTTCGAACCCGCTATAAAATCTACAATTGGGGATTTACTTTTTGGTAATGTTTTATGAACATTTTTAAATCCTCTATATTGTGATAATAAGATTAGTAAATTGATATTTCTGGCTATTAGATTCGGGTAGATGTCCTGGATTCTAATTTGTCTAATCATTGATTTTTTCTCCAAATTTTTTGATTTGTCAGTGAAGAATGCAAACGTTAACTACACTGACCGTCAAAAGTGATTCAGTGTTTGGAAAATTCGAACTTAAATGGTAATTCATGAATAAGTAGGACTTTAAACAAGCTAATAATCATATGGTAGATAGATACAGCCTTTGTCTATAACATATCCAATTATTATAGATATTTTATAAATATTGATAGAGATATGATTACTCAAAGTTGAAAGTAGGTGATTCAGTGTTTTAAAGAATTTTTAAAATTTACAAACTTTTCATTCTAGAACATTCTAAAATATCGCAAAATTGTTCATTTTTATTTCAAATCCTTAGCAGAAAGTATTAAGGCTTATTTGGTATGACAAGAAGAATATTGAAGAAAATTGAAACAAGAATTATCGAACTTACTTTAAATGGAAAATCTTCAAGAAAAATAGCTGAAATTGTTGAAGTTTCACAAGCAACAGTGTCCAGAGTAATAAATAGAGTTGAGAAAAATACTCCAGAGCCTATAATAGGTCGTCCTCGGGTCTTAGATAAGTATGATGAAAAATATATTGGAAGATTAGCAACAAGTGGTAAATGCTCCACCTCTATAGAAATACAGCGAGAACTCAGGACCTATCCAGGAATATCGGCATCTTCGAGTACTATACTGCGCACATTAAAACGTAGCAACATCGTATCTAGATACAAAAAGAAATGCCCACAATTTAAAAAATCTCATCGTCGAGCAAGATCAGAATTTGAATAAACACACAGAAATTGGGAAAATAAGGACAGGGAAATGGTTATATGGTCAGATGAGTCTAAAGTAAATCTAGAGGGATCTGATGGACGTGATAGAACTTTCAGGAAAATCTGGGATCTACTCAGAGATCACGATATTACTCAATCAAAAAAGTCGATGGTGGATCAATTATGGTTTGTGGATGTATGCTTTCATCAGGTGTTGGGTATCTTTGTAGAATTGATGACAGTGTTAATGCAGAGATATATGAGACTATTCTGGATGACGAGCTGATGTATACAATTGACTTGTATGGCTTGGTCAAATCTAAAATTGTCTTTCAAAATGACAATGCGTCCTCTCATACCGCTTCAAGTATAAAAAAATGGTTCAAAAGAAACGAAATAAAGGTAATTAAATGGCCTGCACAATCTGTTGACCTTAATCCACTTGAGCATCTATGGGATCATATGAAAAGAGAGCTAAAAATTCGACCACCATGTAAAGACAAAGATGGACTTTTGGAGAGAATGCAAGATATATGGAACAATATTTCAGCTGAAAATGTCTTAAGCTTTTTAGGTCAATTCCTAGAAGACTCGAATAGATAAGAAAAACCAAGGGCGGGCACACAATCTATTGATTTTCCATTTTTTTAAAAATTCGACAAAACACTGAATCACCTACTTTCAACTTTGAGAAATCATAACTCTATCAATATTTAAAACATATCTATAATATTTGGATATGTTATAGACAAAGGCTGTATCTATCTACCAGATGAGTATTGGCTTGCTTGAAGTCTTACTCATTCATGAATTACCATTTAAGTTCGAATTTCCCAAACACTGAATCACTTTTGACGAGAAGTGTATTAGGGCGTTCCGCGCAATAAGGCACTCGAATTTTGTTTAATTACGCCTTTAATAATACCATGACTTTTAAATTAATTTATATATACTACAAGCTTTATTTATAAATAATTGTATTTTGAATATTATCATGAATAGCTTGCAAAAATTAAAAGATTCAATTTCAGATAAAGAACAGCGGACTTTCGTCAAATTCGGCGTAATCCTAGGACACATTTCTGGGATAATTCATAAATAATTAGTTGAATCAGTTGGAAATAGAGCCTATAAACTAAATACAGTCAAATATTTAGTTACTAAGCTTAAGAGAGGCTACAATGTTGTCAGAGATAGCCGAGGAGGCGATACAAGTTATGTCTCGAAAAAAGAAAATGTAATAGATAAAATTAAAGAATTGTTGGCCCAAACTAGAACATCGTTTTGCCTCAAACTTTCCATGCGGGTGAATTATAGTAAAACAATAGTATTTAGATATTTAACAGAAGATTTACAAATGAAAAAATTATTAAGTAAATGGGTACCTCATTTTCTCACGGATGAACAAAGAGAACATAGAATGTTAGCATGTAAAAACAATATGCAACTCTTATCGAGACAAAATAACATAATTTATCGAACTTTGGCAATATATGAAACTTGGGTGTCTTTATACATGCAACCCCAACGTGACCAGATTCGATCTTGGAGAAATAAGAATGAAAACCCACCTGAATTTATACTTCAATCTAAATATGAAAGAAAGAGAATGCTAATATTAGCAATGGATTTTCAAGGTGTTGCTTATTGGAAGCTCTGTGCTCCTAAAGAGACAGTAATTGCAGAAGTCTATAAAAACTTCCTAGTTGAATTATTACACAAATGGTTACCTGATAAGAAATTCAAGGTACCTATAATATTACATGATAATGCTAGGGCACATAAATCAAATCTTATAAAGCAGTATTTTATTGATTAAAAGTTCGGCTTTGTGATTATCCTCCCTATAGCCCTGATATTAGTCCACCTTATTTCAATTGTTTTAGGCAATTAATGAAGAAGCTAAAGGAAAACATTTATGATGATTTGCATGAACTAGAAATTCAGCTAGAAAGTGCAATTCTGGAGCTTAATTCTAAAGGTTTTATGAATTGTATCCAGAAGTTACCCGAAAGATGGAGAAGTGTAATAGATGCAAAGGTTCGTATCTATAAACATACTAATTTTAAACTTTATATCTTTTATAGCAAATTTTTTATTTAATTTTTTTCGAGTGTCTCTTTGCTTGGAACGACTTAATAGAAAGTCTCCAACCAAAAATGATGAAATTATAGTTTTTTCAGTATACCATTGACTGAAGTAATTTCACATACTTTATTTCCAGATATCCGGACAAAAGATTATATCCTGATAATAAGATCGAGATTATAAAGTTCCGCTTAGGTATGATCATGGAAAACAAAGGCAAAGTATCTAGAATTCATCATACTAAAATTCAAATTGACAATTATTTATTTTATGCCTTTTTTGTAATATCAAGAAAAAAATTGAATTAAAACCAATGAATCTGATCTGAAACACTCTAAAACCAAACATTAATGAAATATACAATGGTTTTTCAATTGAATAGTCGCATATTTTCAATTGAATAGTCACGATCTGGAAATTGGCAATAAATTTTTGACTAAAATTGTAATATAAAATATAAAATAAAAATTAAAGGGGTATAAACATTTATAAATCAATTTACTATTTTTTTTGAGAGTCTATTTAGCTTTCTCAAAGAAAAAAAAATGCCATTAAAATTTTCGGTGGCAAATTCACAAATTTCCACATAAAAAAATATACTACAGTATTTTTCACGTTTTCTACGCAAAATATGGCATAATATTTTTGAAGTCTCGGTTATAATTCTTTCATATTAGTGCATCATAGTGAAAATAGGTTGAGGAAGCAACTAAAATAGCAAGAAATATAGCTAAAAGATATTTTATGGATAGTAAAGTTGATAAATACATAAATTTTGTTTTCATTCTTGCTATTTTATGCATTCAAGAAAATAAAATTCCTCGACCAATTAGAATAGAATTATGTTTCAAAAATTTTGTCCCATATACGACTATTCAATTGAAAAACCATGTTAACATATGGCACAATATTTTTGAAGTCTCGGTTATAATTCTAGAATATTAGTGATCATAGTGAAAATAGGTTGAGGAAGCAACTAAAATGGCAAGAAATATAACTAAGAGATATTTTATGGATAGTAAATATATGAATTTATTTTCATTCTTACTATTTTATGCATTCAAGAAACTAAAATTTCTCGACAAATTAGAATAGAATTATGTAAGAAAATATTGTGCCATATTTTTGAAGCCTCGGTTATAATTCTTTCATATTAATGCATCACAGTGAAAATAGGTTGAGGAAGCAACTAAAATAGCAAGAATTATAACTAACAGATGTTTTATGGATAGTAAATACATAAATTTATTTTCATTCTTACTATTTTATGCATTTAAGAAACTAAAATTTCTCGACCAATTAGAATATAATTATGTTTCAAAAATTTTGTCCCATATGGTCCAAAATGTTTGAAAGAAACCAATCATTTTGGTTGAAGAATTCAGTATAATTCTCGAAAGATCTTTATTATTTTGGTTGAAAAATTCTAATAATTACACAAAACCCTGCTTTGGTTGATAAATAAATATAAATTATACTTACAGTATCTTACAAAAAAATGGGACAACCATATTTTATATGATTGTGAAGCCCTATTATCTTTTTATACAAATAAAAGAAAAATATTATATTTATATAAAATATCTTGCTTATATTATACGATTTTTTTCGAAAATTATACATTATAATAGAATGATAAACAAAATAATTTTTTGGGTGTTACACAAAAAATGGGACAAAATATCCCTAATACTTTGAATATCTTCCATTTGCTTCCACAACACGTTTAGGCATCGATTTTATCAACTTATTTATAAAATCGGCTGAAAAATTGTTCCAAATCAATTTAATTCCATTTCTTGCTCTTTTATGTTGGCGAAGCTTTTTCCATTGAGTTTCTTTTTCATGAAAGACCAAATATGTTCGATGGGGTTCAAATCGGGACTCTGGCTGGCCAAACAAGAGTCCCGATTGATTTCTCGCCTAAATATTCTCTTACTACCTTCGATGTATGTTTGGGATCATTTTCATGCTGAAACACGTAGTAAACAAGGCCCATTTTAGCAGCAGATTCTTTAAATTATTAACTAATATGCGTAAATATTGATATCTACACATATTTCCTTGAATGAATACCAGATTGCCTACATCACAAGCTGAGAAACATCCTCAATCATTCAACCCACCTCTGCCAAACTTGACGGTTGTTTCTACATACATAGAATTAAGCCCGTTTTTCGGTTCACTCCAAAGGTCTATTCCCCCATCTGAACTATAAAGAATAAACTTGCATTTGTCAGAAAAAATGACGATTTCCCAATATGAATCTGGCATAAATATCCACTTATCACACAATTCTTTCCTTTTTGCTATACTTTTCAATGACATTAGAGGCTTTCTTATTGGACAATAAGCATATAAATTTTTGAATATTTTAACACCTTCTAATAGTTTGATCCGAAACCTTTTTGTTTTTTCTCTTCAAATAAAATGTTCACCCTTGGCGCACTGATAGTCGGATTTTCTTTATGAATTTCGAGAACAGTATTAATATGCTCATCATTGATTGTATAAGGTCTACCAGAGCCTCTTTTCCTTTCAATTGTACCTTTTTGGTTATATTTTATTAAAGATTGATTTATTTTAGAACGTGGGATTGATGTTATTTTCTCAATTCTTCTAATTGTAAATCCTTGTTCCCGCAAAGATACTATTTTTCCAAATCTTAATTCGTTTAATTGTATCCTTTTAATTTATTTTTAAAATTTTATTTTACATATTAAAAAATTATTATATTGCGATTATTTTGTTCCATTTTTTGTGTAACACCGAAAAAATTCACCTATCAATTACTTAATAGTTCATTTTTGATAGGAGAATAACATTATATAACAAAATAAAGATATAAAAACACATTTATTTAGTGTATTAGTTTTTTTTATTAAAAGTTAATTTAATTCAATAGTACAGAAAAATCTAATTGTCCCATTTTTTTGTAAGACAGTGTATATGGAAGAAAAGTTTTGAAAACATAATATTTTGGTTGATAAGTAAATTCTTGAAGAAAATCAATCATTATGGTTGAATAACTTTAATAATTATGCAAAAAGCTATTTTGGTAGATAAAAATTAAAAATTTCTACATATATTTCAACCAAATGATATTTAAATATTTTATTCCCAACTATTTCAACCAAAAAATCATGTTTTCCAAAAATTTCTTCCAAATTCTTAAAGCTTTCAGAAATAAACATGCCTTACTTGTTTAAAATTGATTAAGATATGAAAGTATATTTAAAAAAGATACTTTCATGGAACTTTTGTTCCAATAAACTCAAAATACATATTTCTGTACTGAGATCCCTATTATATCACTATTTGTGGTCAAAATAAACAGAAAAGTCGACGACACTAAACATGGCTCTATATTTTCGTTGAGAATAGTCCCCATTTTACTTATTAAATAATTGGTTGAAAAAGAGTGAGAATAATCTAGATTCATTAAAAATTTGGTTGAATTAAGAAGAGAATCAAAAAGAGACTACTCTGAACTATATCATTTCAGGTCCAAGATGGCACTTACCAATAACAAAATGGGAACTATCATAAACAAAATGGTATTTATCAGAANTTCAGGTCCAAGATGGCACTTACCAATAACAAAATGGGAACTATCATAAACAAAATGGTATTTATCAGAATCAAGATGTGACTTTTGGTAATGTGCTTTTAAAATATATGTTATGCGCTTTAGGAGCGATTCAACAGCATTCTCGAGAAACAATTAAGCCTCTAAAGTAGAAGATTTGATTAACATAAAAATGATAAAATACGTCGCCGTGAACA
>NIPM01001281.1:0-22490 GCA_002738285.1 Holacanthella duospinosa | reverse complement strand
CTCGGTGGGTTTTCTGCCATTGTCTCTCCTTTGGGGAACAATGTTACATTAAATCCAAGGGCGAGAGCATAATATTGTGGTATCTCGACTTTATCCTTTTCGTCTTTATTGCTGAAACCAAACAGGACTTTGTGAACTTTGTCAACACGTATAAAAAGTCCCAATTTGGGGGCGTAGCGCTGAAACAGTTCATTAGACCTGTTTACAATTTCCTCATACCTTGAAACTTCTTTTTTCCAGACATTGATGATCATTTTGAATCTCAAAATGACTGTAATCTNAATTTCCTCATACCTTGAAACTTCTTTTTTCCAGACATTGATGATCATTTTGAATCTCAAAATGACTGTAATCTTATTGTCCCCTTCATGGTGACCAAATATAGTTTGTTTTTCCTTGTTTGCTTTGGGGAAATACCACAAATCACACAAGGCAACTTCAAGAGGTAAAGATTCACCACATTTGATTTGATCCAATANAAATACCACAAATCACACAAGGCAACTTCAAGAGGTAAAGATTCACCACATTTGATTTGATCCAATAATTTATTGCGAAAAAAGTTTGTTTTGTTTGATGGAAAACACTTCAGTCCGAGTTACTACTCACAGTCACATATTTTGAGAATGGCGTCATTGTTCCAAGAGCCATTATGGCTAGGCGGGAGTTGGAAATGGATTCAATTCTTCAGTCAAAAAACTTCCTGAAACCAAACGGAAACGTGGCCTTGATACTTGGCGTCTAATTCGAGACTGAATTCCCACTGAAACTAACTTGAAAATGTTGGTGGAATATGCCTGAGTCTTAGATGCTTTTTCAAATATCAGCCGATTCCTTGCCACTCTCACATGTTGCCCCACCTAGGGGAATAAAATTTAGTTTTATACGACTCTATCGCCTAACGCAAACACTACCTTATATTTTGGTTTCTGGGCTTTCGCCATGATTAATTTGTGGTACACATTACGAAACACCAAGTCCTTGTTGGCGGGGTCTAGTGCTTCCGCAGGAGTCATTTTTATAGTAGAATGATACCTAGACAATTGGTTACGTTATGGTTATTACAAATACTTTCCACATAGTTTCATTCTTAATGCCTGTCATTGTAATTTCTAACGACATGTGGCCAGAGTGACTTGAAGGAAGCCCCTGGGTCTACCTCTTCCATTCTGGTCATCGTTTTTCGAAGGGTCTGAATCACTCTTTCTGCCTATAATGACATTTGTTTGTTAAGATATACAACCTCGTGCTATAAGACCTCTTACTTGAGAAGCTTTTCTTGTTGATCTCACAGAGTAAAGATGAATGTTATGGTCCTTTAGATAAGAGTTCATGCCCTGATTCCAAAATTCCCTTCCATGGTCAGAGAGCAAAAAATGTGGGTAGTGCTAAAAAGTTTTCAGACTGCTAGACGTAAAATTAAAAGGCGTCTGGAAGTATAGTCCCTCACCCGAGATTGTTTAAATACATTTTTGAGAGCAGCTAGAACTTCAGGGCCATCTTTGTGGTTGGAATAGGCAGTATATAAAAAGCAAAAAAACATATCCAAAACAATGAGTACAAACAAAAACTTTTCACGTGCTGCGGTTTTCTTATCTAGCTGCATCAAATCCATGGCGTAACTCATGTGAGGGAAAAAGCTAAGTGTTGGGCGGGTCTTAGGTTTCTTTACAATCGGACGATGAACTGAATATTCGTCGATTCTAAGTGGAATCTCCTTTACTTTTTTAGGGTCTTTGTATTTTCCAGTCTTAATAAAAGTGGGAAGACCACTGTAACTTTCACTCCTTTTTTTTGTCTAAGTAATTTTTTTTAATTTCTCTGGCAGACATTTTAATATTGTACAACAAAATGATAAATGGTAAGAAAGTTTACATAGTCAATTGCTTTAAAGTTTCAACTTCTAAATTTCGAAGGCGGGAGACTTCCTCTTGCCACTGGCGCAAATGCTGACTGTGACTTCGTACAAGGAATTCATTTAACTTGTTTGAAAACAGAACTCCTTGAAGGGTTTTTGATCTACCTATTTAAAAAATAAACTGCATAATTTTAATTCTCTTTCAGTGTAAATTATTATCTAATGCCACATAAAATATTTGTGGACTCATCCTGTAGAATAGACTATCATACTCCCGCTCTCTAGGAAGTCCAATCACAACACTTTCATATGTCTGACCCTGAAACATATTGAGTTAGTTATATTCTCAGTTTATAGTAAATATTTCCTTGAACCTGTGCTTTGTGGACAGTCATAGCAAATGACAATTTTAGAGGATATTGAGTACGTTGAAAGGAGTTCCGTAGAATGGGATCGTAAATTGGGAAATTGACGGGAGTGATGAGTATATCATTGCGGAGTGCATATGACGCTCCATAATAAAAGTCTGGTTTCACAAAAATGTATTTTGGAAACCCATTCTGATCCAAAGCTTGGCTTATTTCAGTTACTGTAGCTAAGGCTTCATTATATAGTCCTATAAGAATGTATGGTAGAGCAGATACGGAACATACATATGACCAATAGTACCTGCGTCTGTAAACAAGTTTCTGAAAAAAGAAAGAAACTTTACTAGAGCTGCAGATGATGGATTTATTAGGCAAGACCAGTTGTAGAGTTTAAACTACCTTGTTATCATGACCCTAACCCCTACACAAATAGTAAGGGTGTCTAGGGATTCCCGAGTTCCCCTCCGTTTATCCACAGACTTGATGTCTACAATTTCAGTTTCAAGGTATTGAAGCCGGTGCCTAAAAAGATAAAGGGTAAATTAGGATGGAGAGGTTTAAATAGAAAAGGAAACCCTTACAAGTTATGTTCATCTACTCTCTTGTTGTCTCTAAAGAGAGAAGGGGAGTCTAGAAATATTTCCAACTCTCGTTCATCTACATTGGCCAGAGCCCTTGTCTGGAGTACAGACATATCTTCATCTGTTAGTTGTCCCTCTCTCACTCTCGAGAGTATCCCTTTAAATATAACTTCCTTAGGGCCTTGACGCATAATCTCATCTAACAGAATGCAATGATTAAATGATTTATAGGCATCCATTCCATCCTTTGTTAATCCCATTGATTCTACGTTGCGATGGAAAATAACCTTGTCTGCGGCAGGTCTTAATCTGAAATTAATATTTTAAATGATGAATCATATATGGCAAGAGAACTTCTATGTTATTACTGTGCCAGGTTTCCCATCATACAGATTGTCAAGCCACCCCACGGTTGGCTAGGGTCAAAGATTGAACGAAGTCTGCGTTCTATATATCCTAGCAGTTCAATCCCCAGGAGACTCAACTCATCAAAGATGATAACATTCACGCCTTCCAGTCGTGCGGCGGGAAACCCAGTATGTTCTTCAGGCTGCCACTTCTTAAAGTTCATACCTAAGGAAAGGCCCGAATGAATAGTTTGGCCCCCTAAACCCCCATAAAACTTCAGCAAAATTAAATTCTCAAACAGTCTATAATCAAAGTACATTACCAGCAGCAAATGCAGCACACCCAGTGAAGCTAAATACTCTGAATTTAATTTTGTGTGTGTTGAGGAATGGACGCAAGGCAAATAATATGTATGATTTCCATCAAACAAATTAAAAGTATATGTATGATTACAAGTAAAAATGGTGGAAAGTAAAAGGAAATATAGAGGTACCTGAACCGGCGGGTCCGTGGCATATTATCCTTTTTCCTCCAACACCGAGGGCGGCCTTTGTAACTAAATCAAAGGTTAGACGATGTTTTTTGTTCAGCTGTTCAGGGAGCACATGGGGAAACTTTCTGTTTACATTTTGAGTCTTGGCAAACTCTAAGAATTCGGCGGGATTAGAGGGGTTAAACTTTTTTTTCTCTGGAACCTTCCTCCTGCGTTCACTCATGGCACTATAGCACAAGACTTTTTATTGAGCAAATAGGTAGTTTTGAAAGATAAATTATACCAAAATGATTCAACAATAGGCTCTTGATTTCAGAGAAACGATGATTTTTCGGCTTACCAATTCTAAATTCGAATATTCCAAAAGTAAATTTCCTTTTACTTGTCCATTTTGATAAACTGTTCAGGACAGATACAAGGTTAAGACATGTAAACCGTGTTTCACGGCAGCACATATGTTGAGCACAAACATCCCAAAATAGTCCGCAAGAAAGACACTCTTCGAAACATTCTCTAATCATAAGTTCAATTTGTTGTCAACGTTTCCCAGAAAGTTTTAATTTCATAAGTTTAATGGATTGGCTAGTCACAAGTGACACTATCCTTGGTTGCTTTTTGGTTTTCATTTTTATTGTAGACTAAACTTAAAAATAACTAAATCCCGCTCTGACGCAAACGGTATTAGCTAGNTAAATTATACCAAAATGATTCAACAATAGGCTCTTGATTTCAGAGAAACGATGATTTTTCTAGAAATTGATTTGCTGGATTTGTAACAGCATGAAGTAAGCGTTGTACAAACTTCTGGTGTAAGTATCCTTGTACAATAACTACTATACAATATTCCTTGTTAATTCTATGGTAAGTAAAGAATTCCAAAAATATGACTGAGGAGCGTCAGCCATGACTAGTTGAGACTAATTAGACAAAGCGTCGTTGAGCATAAGTACATTTACAAATCTAAGCAAATCTTTTCCCCTATCAAGTCCCTTTAAATCATTTGAGATTAGATCCATTGAAATTATCATTCTAAAGTTCCAAGACGAATGATCGAGGCGATGGGATGGGTTTAAGGGATATTTGTGAAAGGAGTTTAATGTTTAAATCTCGGACACACTTGGCATTCCAACTTCACTTTCATTTTAAACTTCTATTTAGCAACAAGTGACTAACTAATCCTCAAGTTCTTACCATCAGTACAAAGTGGCGATAAAAAATATGTCTCTTTCCAAATTGTCTGGTGAGTTATTACAATAAAAGTATTATTACTTCTTTGTTAGTTTATCATATCGTGTTCAATTTTAAAAGTAAAAATAACATTTCTTGGTTTCAGACAGTGCAACACAACAAAAAGTAGGAACATTCAAACGGAAGATTCTGAGCGACGAAGATGATGTTCCAGTTCGAAGCAAACTAGCTATTGAAATCCTTCAAGGGGGACAGGATATTGCAGGAACTCCATCTGCAAGCTCAGGAAGATTGACAAATACACAAGTCTACCATGAAAAATTTGTGGATGGAGGGGTGTCTTACCTTGAAAGATGCAAGAGTATGGAGTTAAACTGCCATACAAAATAAATGTTTTTCCAGGAACCCGGGCTAGTGAGGGAATTTGGAACTTCAATGACTTTCCAGGCACGACTAGGATTCGATCGTTATTGCCAAGGTAAATCTTATTTATTCTTTATTTGGTTATGTTCATTTGGAATACAAGTTTTGTATCTGACAACATTTATGTCATAGCCTACAAGATTTACATTAAAAAGGAGAATATGAACAACGCTCCTACCATCATGGGAATCTTGTTAAAGGAGGCAAAGGAGATTTTGGATCACATAAAGACGACTTGTGCTGAAATTGACGAGTCTGTTAAAGAAAAAAACCGATATTTAACTACGGCGAAGGAGAACTGAGAGAACCAAGAGAGTTGGACTTCTGGCTTCACGAAGACGCATATTACAGGTGNACATTTATGTCATAGCCTACAAGATTTACATTAAAAAGGAGAATATGAACAACGCTCCTACCATCATGGGAATCATGTTAAAGGAGGCAAAGGAGATTTTGGATCACATAAAGACTTGTGCTGAAATTGACGAGTCTGTTAAAGAAAAAAACCGATATTCCNTAAAGACTTGTGCTGAAATTGACGAGTCTGTTAAAGAAAAAAACCGATATTCCACTACGGCGAAGGAGAACTGAGAGAACCAAGAGAGTTGGACTTCTGGCTTCACGAAGACGCATATTACAGGTGACTAGTTGTTTGAATAGAGTAGTACCAAAAATTCAAAGTCTCAAACTAGCCACTTTTTTTTAGCCCTACTCTAAAGTTTCGAATGCGTTTCATTCATATAATGAGAGACAGATGTCAGATTTTCCTCAACGTACCGGCAGACTACACCAAGTATGAAAATTACTTTGGTAGGTAACAGGACTTAGCATGTTTCATGCTTGATGTATAAAGTTACCTAATCAATGTATTTTTAATTTTTATTTCTAGGGCCAAAGCTTATTTTCTGTGGGGCGGATTTGAATGAATTCACCAAAACCATGGATGAAATTCTGCAACAAGTGGATTTGAACGAAGTTTAAATTTATTGTTGGTGTTACATAGGATAAGAATATTATTAATAATAATCTTGCATGCGCTTTGTATTTTTACTGATCATTTGAATAAATAAGTTTGAGGAAAAAAATACATTTTTTTCAGAGTAATGTTACATTAGTAATCGCGAAGTGTAAATAGCATAACCACTGCGTAATTAGTAACGAAATAGATAACTTTGATAGTTTTTTTTTAAAGTTTAACGAAGAAAGTGGAATTTCTAACCATTTACGTTGTAAATTCCATATGCTTATGTGTAAAGAAGCTATTGACTTTGAGATAAAAGAAAAGCCGTACCAATAAACTCAAACATAAAGAGACATCTAACACACAAGAGGGACAACCATCGATTAGTATGATGCCGAGTTTAAATAAACACGACACAAGCACCATCTTCAAGAAGAGATTTAAAAAAATACACAATAAATTCAATCAAGGTTTTACCATTACCTTTCCAGCATACGTATTCCTAATTGCCATACAAGTAACCTATATATGGCAGCCATATTAAACTATGGCAGCCATATCTAAATTTTTGANACAAGTAACCTATATATGGCAGCCATATTAAACTATGGCAGCCATATTTAATCAACATGGCCACAAATGTACAACTTCAGACGACCATATTTAACACAACGTCCATACTTGTATCGACAGCCATTTTCCTTTTAAAAATAAACACCATAGTAAAAATAATATCATATAGAATCGTATATCAGCCCCTCCGTATAACCACAAACACAACATAAACGCCATTTCCACATGGTGGATATAATTACATAGGATGGAAGCCATGTTTGTTTTTTAGTGGACATATTATACTAACTTATTTGTATAATATTTAAAATAAGGTTTTAAGAATTCTTTATCACTGCATTTGTAATTTTTTGATAGTAATTTTAAGGCAACTTTTTATATTTTTGAGGTTGTATTTCATTTTTACACATTTTTCGAATTAATTTGATGTGTTACCTAAACTGAGCGGACGAAATTTGCTTTTTGCCAACTTTTGCTATCATAATGAAATTTTTTGTGACATCTTCGAAGCAGGTCGACTTTAATTATTACTAATTATGAATTAATTTTGTGTAATTAAATGACGAACATTAAAACAATGAATATAGTGAGTTACTTTGCAGATTTGTGGTAATATAAAGTCCAATAATGCTAAATTAAAAAGTTGTTATGGAAAGGGTCTCCCACCAAAAAAATTAACTTTCGCTTGAATTTACAAATTTAATTTCTTAATTTATGTTGGAATGGTTTTCAATAAATGCTTCCTTGGGAATGTTGAAATTGAAATTCTTTTTTTAAATTCTGTAGATTCTATAGAACAGCTTTTGATTAGCTACGAGAATTTTCAATGTACACGGAATATGAGAGCGTATTTACGGTATTATTGTACCAAAATACTGTTGCCCGCGAAAAAAATAATTCAAACACATTGGTAACAGAGCGACACTACGCGGATGATTTAGAACTTTTATGTTAAAATGAAAATTATACTGTTGTAAGTGCANTGCTAAATTAAAAAGTTGTTATGGAAAGGGTCTCCCACCAAAAAAATTAACTTTCGCTTGAATTTACAAATTTAATTTCTTAATTTATGTACAGTACAGCATTAACCATATTAAGCCGTGGCTTCTTTCTCCGCCTTTCACCAAAAACGGATTCGGGCAAGCGGTACACAATTAGTACAGGGTGAACCAACTTAATCCGGGCCGTAGAAAGTCGCTTTCACCAAAAAAAATTTAAGACAGCAAATAAAGAGCACGAAATACAAAAGTTGTGAGGAATGAAGTTAGCGTGTGTTTGAGAAAACATTCCTCTTCAAAAATTAATTAATTTAAACAAACGCCATTCTGTAATGCTGAAAGATGGGTAGTTGAGAGAATGAGCAACTAGAGGAATTGGGTACGATCTCTTGGCATCTATTCCACCTGACTCAACAGAGAACCTGCTGACCCCTCGTCTCTCTGTTTCTCTGCTTTGCTCCATTGCTTTGCATCGGAACAGATATTTTATAGTGATTACAATAAAACTAACTTCACTTCCATCATTTACTATTGTCTATCGCCTGCCCCAAGCCGTTTTGGTGAAAGGCGAAGAAAGAAGGCCCGGATTAAGTTGGTTCACCCTGTAAATAATGGAAGTGAAGTTAATTTTATTATATCACTATAAAATATCTGTTCCGATTAGATACACTAGTGCAAAAGAATGGAGCAAAGCAGAGAGACAGAGAAAGGGGTCGGCAGGCACTCTGTTGAGTCAGGTGGAATAGATGCCAAAGGATCGTACCCCATTCCTCTAGTTGGTCATTTCTCTCAATTACCCATCTTTCCGCATTACAGAATGGCGTTTGTTTAAAAAAAAAATCAAAATGAGTTTTGATTAGACAAGTTATTGCAAAGCAGTGCAAAGGATGAAAGGAGAGAAGCAGAGAGAGGGATCGACAGGTTCTCTGTTCAGTGAGGTGGAGTAGATGCAAATGGACCATACCCTACTCCACTCATTCTGTCAACTCTGCTGTTGTTAAATAATTAATTTTTTTGGGATATGTGCTGGAGATATGTGCAACTAGAGATCGCAATTTAAGACCGTCCCTGATCAGGAAATCGGAGATTTCGGGGAAATAAATTCCCTGAAAACGCCGGGGATCCCCGATCGGGGAAAATAACATCAACATAATAGAATTAATTTGTGTTTTCTTCTTTATTTTATTTGTTATAAACAAAATAATTTGCATTAGTTAATCAATTTATAATATTTATCAATTTGAAATTATTTTAATTAGACATTTTTGTCAATTTTAGTTTTATATAGTATTAAATTAATACAATATATAAACATTTAATATCAAAAAGTTATAGGGAAAGTTATAGGTGATATATAGTTTCATATATTCTTAATTCAGAGGAGAAGAAAAATAGGAAGACATCATATACACCATGTAAGTTTTATAGATTTTAGTATCCAACTGCCTTCCTTATTTACAATCACGAAACATTACTAGCCCAGAACTAATTAAATTCATTATCAGAAATTTATGAAAACGAAATAAGATCAGTTAATTTCAATATCTTATTTAGTTTTGAGGTTAGTTCAAACCCTGGTCAATTTTCTTATCACTATGATCAATCAATCAATGGTTGACCTAGTGATTACCCTAAAGTCGTGTGGATAAGACGCGTCTTATCAAAGGATTCTTGTAGGAATAATTTAGAGGCGTCTTATACTCGAGGGCGTCTAATGTTAAGTTTATTTTATCGCTAAAGAAAGCAACTATAAAATTTATTCTAAATCTTGACTATCACTGTCTCAACCATCAAAAACATCGCCAAGGAATTCACATGATTTCTCTTCATCATCAGATGTTTGAAGGTGGCTCGAAGTTACAGTCTCCTCATTATCCATTTTCAGTAGGATTTAAAAACAACACTATATCTCACAATGAATGTTGCAGCAAAATTTGGGGCGTCTTATCAGAGGGATGCGTCTTATGATGCAAATAAATTTAAGCGAGAAAAATCGCGTCTTATGAACGAGGGCGTCTAATCCACGCGACTTTAGGGTACATGAAATAAATACTGATTGCCCAACCCGCTCCCAAACTTTTNAAGAAAGCAACTATAAAATTTATTCTAAATCTTGACTATCACTGTCTCAACCATCAAAAACATCGCCAAGGAATTCACATGATTTCTCTTCATCATCAGATGTTTGAAGGTGGCTCGAAGGTGGCATNACTTTTCAGCTGTTGTTGATTTGTTGCATGTTGGCTAAGTTCCCTCCACTTTTTGATTCTACGTGCGTATTAAGTTACCTTGGCCATTTTTGGGGAAAGGTGAAGAAAGCACAGTAAACTTTAATGTGGAACATACTGTATGCTCCGATAGTAAACTTTAATGTGAAACGTACTGTATGTTCCACATTAAAGTTTACTGTACTTTCTTCGCCTTTCCCTCAAAACTGGCCAAAATGACTTAATGCGCGCGTAGAATAAAAAAGTGGAGGGAACTTAGCCAACGTGCAACAAATCGACAACAGCTGAAAAGTTTAGGGAGCAGGTTAGGCAATCAGTATTAAACTGATTTAATCACTAGGTCAACCGTTGATTGATTGATCCATAGTGGTAAGAAAATTGGCCAGGATTTGTATTAACCTCAAGACTTAATCAAATTTTAAAATAACTCACCGAAGGTTCGTTTTCATAAATTCCTGATAATGAATTTAATTTATTTTGGATTCTGAAGATTAGGTAATTAATAAAAGTTTTTATTCAGAACTCACTACTGCAGATTATGTGGACGTGATGGACCATCACTGTCCTTGGGTAAGAATAAAGTTTGTAACCTGACTTGAAATAGACGCAACTCAGCACTAATTTTTAAAACGCTTGTACTCTTATTATAAAATTACCTTATCCAAGGACAGAGATACATAAACTGCAGTGTTGAGTTGTGAATATAAGAAACTTCATAAATACACTAATCTTTAGAATCCAGAGCAAATTAGATTTATTATCAAAAATTTATGAAAACGAACCTTCGGTGAGTTAATTTCAGGATGTTATTAAAATTTGAGGTTAATCCAAATGCTGGTCAATCGATTGACCAGCGACCTAGTGATTAAATCAATTAGACACTGATTGCCAAACTCGCTTCATTAACTTCTCAACTGTTGTCAATTTGGTGCATGTTGGCTAAGTTCCCTCCACTTTTTGATTCTACACGCGCATTAAGTCACTTTCGTCATTTTTGGGGAAAGTCGAAGAAAGCACAGTAAACTTTAATGTGGAACATACAGGGATAACCAAGTTAACCCGGGCCGTAGAAAGTAGCTTGCATCAAAAAAAATTGAGACAGCAAATAAATAGCGCGAATTTAAAAATTTGGAGTGAGTGAACTAGGCGGTTGGATTGAACCAAAGCAAAAAAAAAATTCTAGAACCGTGTTATATGTCCCTCTTGAGCGACCAAATGACCTCTACAAATGTTGCTTAGAATGATTGGGTGACCAACTTTTCCTAATGATATTCTTCTCTGTGGTGACCTCTTGAGGTCAAAGGTCAGGTCATTTCTGAAAACGTGTAAAATGACTTCTACAAATGTTGTTTGGCATCAGCAGGTGAACAACTTTTCTTAGTACAATTTCTTTCTCTGGTTACTTTAAGTGGTCACTACGTCTTGGGTCATGTACTTCGAAAAATTTCTTGTATCGATATATCAACCTATTTTGAGCGACAAATGACCTCTACAAATGTTACTTAGAATGTTTCATTGACCAACTTTTCCTAATGACATTTTTCTCTGGGATGACCTTGTGAGGTTAAAAGTGGGGTATTCGACCTAAGGGAAGCCAAGTTTTTAAACATTAGATTCTCCATCTCGAAATTTTTCTAAAAGTACAAAATAATTTTATCTTAATATAAGACCGATAAAATGACATATCTACAAAAGTTTAATTCAATTACGCGAGTAACTTTTCCTTATAAACTTATTCTCGGCGGTGACCACACGACGAGAGGTCAAGGTGACCAATTGTATTCCCTCATCGCTCAAAATTTTTTTTCTGATTGAGACCGAATTGAAGGAAGTTAGGAGGAAGAAGGGACATCAGCTTGTAAGTTGACTAAAACTAATCTAATGTACCCTTCTCCCTTCCTTACTCCCTTCAGGTCAATCACAGGAATATTTTGAAAAAATAAAAAAATTTTATCCACATTATTGGTCGTGGATCAATCGAAAAGCCCCCATGTCATTATGTTTTTCATTCCAAAATTGAATTGGATGATAGTGACAAAATGGATGATTTGGATGATAGTATTTTTATTTTTCAATCATTATTAATTTGTATGAATGTGTATGACTGTTTTTCATTGTTCAACTTGAACAAATAAATTGAAAAATTTGTCGGCTAGCTTCTATTCCATTTATTAATTGGGTGCCGGCTGCCCGAAGCTGGTTTTGGTGAAAGGCGAAGAAAGAGGGCCCGGATTAATTTGGTTATCCCTGTACAACATTAAGCCGTGGCTTCTTTCTCCGCCTTACACCAAAAACGGTGCACAATTAGTAAATTAATGAAGGTGAAGCTAGCCGACAAAAGATAGTGAGAGTGGCCAGGAGTGAAATTTTATTTTATATATACTAATTATTATTATACCTGTCACCTGTCAATCCCACTATCCCAATATTTTGCCGATAAAATACATCAGCTAGCTATCTAATTCAAATTGAAACGGAAATTTTACCAAAATAACTTTTATCTAAATCTTCACTTTATTTGGAAGAATAAGACCAAAGTGAGGGTACAACGGTTTCAGGAATGGACTTCGCCTATTAATAAACTTGCTTGAAAGATTTTGTCCCTTCCTGAACCCCTTCAATGTCCTCACGGGTTGGATTGAACCAAAGGGGTCTCTAAAAAAACTTGGAAAAATTTCACAACTATGTTAAGTGTCCTTTGATGATTGGTTATAGGCCACTTAAGATTCTCGTTTTTCTCAAAGCGCCCCATTTCATTGCCTTAGATGTTACAAGTGTCACAAGTGTGGTAATATGTTACACGTGTAGTATCATACAAATGTGCCATACACACATAAACATCTAACAAAATTGACTACAGCAGTGTGAGATAAAATTTTATAATGCAACTGTGTAGTCCAAATGAGACTTGCTAACGATACATTTTTTTTATTGCTATTCTTTTTTCTGCTCAAAGTTAAGAGTTAACAAAATTCAGTTTTATTCTTTTTACATCAATACTTTACATCAACCAATTCAAACAAGCAACTTTATTCATCAACGTACTCACCGCAAGTCTGTCAGATCGTTAGATCCAGACTTTCTTCTTATTTACCACAGGTATTGAATTTACTTACAGAATCAATATACCAAAAGATTCAATATATGTTAACAATAAAAAATTCTTTCCTTTTTCTAAAGTTAACAATAAAAAAGTGAGAAAAAAAATTTTCTGTTGATTAATAATGATTCCATAGTTAGGTACCCGTGTTATTTACAGCTAATGAGTCATAATTGAACAAATTATCTAAAATTTGAAAAAATTGTTATCAGAATGCCGAACTCATCACCTAGTGTGTGTGTTGGAAAGATTTATCTCGCACATCTTTGAAAAGTGTATGCTAGAGAATCACAACGTAAGTATTACAGTTTAAATAGCTTTAGTTGAGTTAAGTTTTGTAAGTTAACAACATATGTGGGTATGCTCTGCATGAAATACATTTNTAGTTAGGTACCCGTGTTATTTACAGCTAATGAGTCATAATTGAACAAATTATCTAAAATTTGAAAAAATTGTTTTCAGAATGCCGAACTCATCACCTAGTGTGTGTGTTGGAAAGATTTATCTCGCACATCTGGAAAAGTGTATGCTAGAGAATCACAACGTAAGTATTACAGCTTAAATAGCTTTAGTTGAGTTAAGTTTTGTAAGTTAACAACATATGTGGGTATGCTCTGCATGAAATACATTTATTAGCTTGTGCATTGTATGCATGGATGTATACTGTGTTTATCGATAATATATTCATATTTTATTTGTTTTTTTTTTATTTGCAAGTGACACAGTCAGCAGTGTATGAAGCATTTAAAGAAGCAAGACAGCAGAATCAAGTAAAAGCTCAACGAAAAGCAAGAGACGCTACTAGAAGAAAATCTGGTAAAGAAAATTTTAAGCAGATACAGGTGAATAATATTTTATAAAAATTTTGCTACTCAAATTTTAGGTTTCTGATTTAGTATATCAATGGAAATGATAGCTAAATTTATTATAACTTGACTTTCTCTCTTTTTTAATAGACTGCTCATGCAAAACGACTGAGTTCAAATACTTTGCAATATGCACAATCAGAGCAATGTTCAACCTTGAGATATGAGGTAAATCAAATCATCTAAACATTTTTAATACTTCATATTCTTATTCATTAATACTCATAATTCTCTTAGGATTACGACCTTCAGCAACTGATATCCGAAAGAAAACTCATTTTAGCAAAACTTAAAATAAATGAGTAATCTGTTTAATTAATTAGATGTCTAATCAAAAATCAACAAATTTTATTAGTTTCATATTTTATACCATACATATCTCCCACATTTTTCTGAATACAAAATACTTTATTATAGTGCAGGTAAGTGAATGTAAATTTTTTTAATAAGCAAAGCAACATTAATAATTTTTTTATTCCATCAAGATGACTAAACTGGTTAGAAAATTAAGATAAAAAAGGTTCAGAATAGGTTGTAATTAAACCTTTTTTTCCAATTTCTATTGTTTTTCTAATTATCAAAGTCAGCATTCACTTGAGGTGCTGCAATATAATCAGCATAAGCCCCGTCCATGGTTTTCTTTAGGTTTGGTAAATAATCTATTTTCAAGTTGATTCCTCTTGTTCGATTTGCCTTTCCATTATAGTCAAAGTAGCGGATACAGATAAAATTTGTATCACCATATGGTCCACTCTTCACTGTTTCCAATGTGGTAAGACACTCCAGTGATTTTAAGAAAGCGTTTCGAGTCCTCAGGAGCCAAGCTTTCAAAGGTTCCAAGCTGTAATTTATCAATAGTAACAAATAATTATTAACAAATAAACTTGATATACATGTCTACCATCTCACCTCAGAAGTATTGAGAGTTCGTTTAAGCTGCGATCCCACTCAATCAGACTCCGAAACTCCAGCTTCGTCTGCTGGGAACTTTGTAGCAGCCTTCGCTTCAATCCTTTTGGTTCGGTTCCGTACATAATCTTAAAATTTGACAAAAAAAAAATTAATAATAAATAATGGTAACTAACAAGTTCTGCTTACTTTTGCAGATGACATAAAATTCTTTGCATTGTTCACTGTTTTTGAAGTGGAAGGAACTTGAGCTTTTCGTTGTCCAGCAGCAGTAACCGTCTGCAGAGGGTTCACCACCTGCGGTTTAGCAATTACCTTGGGAGTAGATTTCCTGACTGCCTTCAGCGGTGGAGTTGGAGCATTCTTAGTTGTAACCTTTACATAGCACATAAAATTACCGATGCATGTAAGCATTTGTATTTTAATATATATCTTTTATACTTTTTGTTTTCCTCCAGCAATATAACCTATTTTTTTCTCCAACTTTTTAACCGCAAATTCTGCATTTTCAATGGAGTCTTCACTCATTGTTTGATCAGAGGAATCTTCATCCTCATCCATGTCATCATCCAATTCTTCTTCCTCTCCAATTTCTTCATCTTCGAATACTCCATCCCCTGCTTCATCTTCTAGTTGATAATCTGGATCAGAATCCTATGAGCAAGTCAAAGTTAATTAATTAATATTGCCTAAAACATGGAGTCGGCACTTGCTTTAAATTGCTGACTCCTATCTACTGGGATGTGCTTCGCAACAATGGCTTTGGCAGCGTCCAGTTTAGTAAGATCCACTGCTTCCATGTCTCCATCACTGTCTAGTTGCAAGTTTGCTGAAGCCATGACAAAAAATATTATTATGGAATTAGTACGTATTTCAAAGGTAACTTTTACCTTGCTTGTTCATCACGCTTGTCAACTTGACTTTTCGAGCATAGCCCATTTTACAATCTGTCCTCATTGCTATTTTGTGCTGGGAGTAGTCTTCTGATTCAATGGCCAAATCTACAGTACTGTCTGATCCTATAAATAAACAAATAATTAAGTTTTGTTCTGAAAAACTAATTCCTGATTAAAATAGTATCATTCAAATCAACATTAAAAGTTTGTCGTATTCAGAACAAAAATTAGAACTTATTTTTGAAATAAAATATTTAAAAATATTAAACTTACCTTTCTTTGACTTGCTTAATCTCATTTTGCGAATGGTCGAACTAAAAAATAAACTAAAAATTTAACAAAAAAATTGAATTTGAAGAATTTCACTTTAAGAAGCTCAAAACTGAACTAAAAGTTGAATTAAAATCGAGTAGGAGAAAATCTACTTTGCTTTCGCTGACTTTAAATTTTATGAAAGTTAAAATATCATTAGAAATGTCATAGCACAGTATTCTGTAAAATTTCGCTGATCAATCAACTGGTTCCTTTTNGAACAAAAATTAGAACTTATTTTTGAAATAAAATATTTAAAA
Organism: Holacanthella duospinosa; assembly: GCA_002738285.1. Taxonomy (NCBI): domain Eukaryota; kingdom Metazoa; phylum Arthropoda; class Collembola; order Poduromorpha; family Neanuridae; genus Holacanthella; species Holacanthella duospinosa. The sequence continues at coordinate 6,128 of NIPM01001281.1, read as the reverse complement.
ATATTAAACTTACCTTTCTTTGACTTGCTTAAGCTCATTTTGCGAATGGTCGAACTAAAAAATAAACTAAAAATTTAAAAAAAAAATTGAATTTGAAGAATTTCACTTTAAGAAGCTCAAAACTGAACTAAAAGTTGAATTAAAATCGAGTAGGAGAAAATCTACTTTGCTTTAGCTGACTTTAAATTTTATGAAGGTTAAAATATCATTAGAAATGTCATAGCACAGTATTCTGTAAAATTTCGCTGATCAATCAACTGGTTCCTTTTTTATCCGTTTAGGAACCAAATTTTGATTCCACCATTTAGACGGGTTTTGCTGGACAAATTCTTACTTTACTAGTAAGTTTATTTAATAAAAAATTTTTAATTCATCATTATTATTAATTTTTGTATTATTGAATTGGTATTCTTATTCATTTTACTAGAATCTATAAGGCTACATTTTCGTTAAGTTTTGAAAAAGTGGTGCCATCTAACGGCAGGTTTTTAGTCTTTACTTCAAGTATTGTGCTGAAGAGGACAGTCTAGGTTTGTCTTTTATCATGTGATTACATCAAGTAATATGTAAAAAATCATATTGATTCCTTTGCTTATTAGTCCTTCACTGTCTCAGAATGTCGCTCCACTCAAAAATTTCATGTAACAGGATAACCATACGTTCGTTTTACAATTACCGCAGTGTATCTCATGGTAACTCTTCCTCGACTAACGACAACGTAATATATTTTAATGAGTAAGATACAACCATAATAAATCAATTAAGATTGTCTATTGATTAGGTTGACCCAAAAGAATTGGTTTGTGANGAGTAAGATACAACCATAATAAATCAATTAAGATTGTCTATTGATTAGGTTGACCCAAAAGAATTGGTTTGTGATGTGTGTGCCGTTAAATAATCCACAGTTCACAGTTACCTTCTTCATATGTCAAAGTGTCGTCGATCACAAGCTAGAAATACATCACACCCAATTCCTCCAAGACACATTTGCGTGGTATGTAAGAAAGTATTTCATTCACATTTGAAGTTGGAATTTCATTCAACTACAGTGCACTCAAAGTTACTCCACCGTCAAGTCTCTGAACTTATGACATCTCGGATTAGGCGACAACATGGTGCGGGAGCGAACAACACGTCAATTCGAAAGCATGAAACAAAACCATTCAAGAGANGGATTAGGCGACAACATGGTGCGGGAGCGAACAACACGTCAATTCGAAAGCATGAAACAAAACCATTCAAGAGATTCCATGCGCTCAAGGGTTATGTCCGGACACATTGACACAACTGTGTGAAGCCAATCGACAGTCTGAATTCATATTTTGCAAAATTCAAGGTTAAAATTCGAAATGTTATTTCTGAANATTAGGCGACAACATGGTGCGGGAGCGAACAACACGTCAATTCGAAAGCATGAAACAAAACCATTCAAGAGAGTTCATGCGCTCAAGGGTTATGTCCGGACACATCGACACAACTGTGTGAAGCCAATCGACAGTCTGGATTCATATATTGCAAAATTCAAGGTTAAAATTTGAAATGTTATTTCTGAAAGTCCTGATAAATTGAAAATTCTACTTGAGTACAGTTTAAGCGTTATCTTTGTGAATCCAAAACTGGTGACGAAATCTTCGAGTATCAGAACAAATTCATCAACTCTAACATGATTGTAGTTATGAACAAATTCTCAAGTTTAGACAGATATTTAGAATTGTGTGCAGCCAAAATTCATCACACCGTCAGTGTGTTTGAGCAGTTCGGTTCCGAATGGCAGTTCAATGGTGTCTTGGCCTGCGATATTAAAGTTGCGAAATTAAGACCTTTTAAAGGTGGTAAATGGATGGATGTTCCTAAGTATTTTAAGGCTAAGCGTTCAACTGTAAACATTAGAACAAAAAGTAACAACTGCTTCAAGCTGGCAATAATGGCAGCCCTCCACCATCCAGTGAACCCTCATCGAGAATCATCATACAGATCTGTTGAGCACCTCTACAATTTTGACTGCATTGACTTCCCTGTTAGTATTGCTACAATTCCTAAATTTGAGGAAGCAAATGACATTGCTGTGAATGTATTTGGTGTGCATTACGCTAAAGAAACAATGTCACCTGTGCCAGTCCCAATCCAAATATCCAGGTTCAACTATTCTCATTACAAAACCGTTAACTTACTCTTGCTGGTCGATCCCAACAGTAACAGGACCCACTATGTTGGCAAACAGAACCATTATCGAAGAGTTCTGTGCTACAATTGCATACAAAGAATTCCATTATGCAAGGGAAAATGTGGAAAGCAGAACTGCGACTGTCAATGCGCGTTTCGGAGTCACTGAATGCAATGCAAGAATTTTGATTTTCAAAAAGTTAAAATGCCAGCAAGCCTAAGTGGGTCTCCTCCGTCAATTTGCTTCGAAAATTTTCGAAATCAAATGAAAATTGGCTACGTCGTCTATGCGGACATGGAGTGTCTGCTGAAACCACAGGCCATAAGATCAGAAACAGAAACTTATAAAACTAAAAGAAAAAAATTCACATTCCAACTAGATTCTCGTATGCGGTTGTAAAAGACAATTCAAATCTGGTTTCACACAGAGTGTACACAGGATCTGACGCTGTAGATGTGTTCTTACAAAATTTGCTCGAAATCGCAAGCGTGGTTACTGATGTCTACAGGGTAAATCTACCTGTGAAAATGTCCGCCGCTGATGAGATAAATTTTCAAGCAGCTACAGTTTGTCACATTTGCAAACTTAGCTTTGAAGAGTCTCCAAATGATATTAAATGTAGAGATCATAATCATCTCACAGGTAGCTATTTTATTTAACTCAGTAACTTCACAAGTTCTGATTGTATCAGCTCATTTATTCTTAGGAAAATTTTGTGGTGCCAGTCATCAGACTTGCAATTTGAATTACACACAAAAGAAACTTTTACCTGTTATTAGCCTAAATTTATTATCTAAATTTTTAATTATTCCTAAATCAATTTTTATTTCATTAGAGTTAAATACAGATCACAGAAACAGAAAGTTTGCAAGCAACGAACTATATCTGAAGAAAGGTAAATTTTACTTTCAAACACTAATAATAATAATAATTAATTAATTTGAATAATTCATTTAACTTCACACCCTCGTCATTCATCTTCAGTTATTTTTTATTGTTTGTTGTGATATACAGTACGACTACCATTAATCTAGCATAGAGAAGAGACTTTTGAGTTTTGACCCATGCACTTTTGATGGAGAAAGCAGGTTAGTTTTTTTTTTGCAGAAAAAGCAGTTGATTAAAAAATTTTCTGAGGCAACACTTTTCAGTTTCAGAAAGTTCATTGAAACCTAGGATACGAAGTTGAAAATATTGTGGCACGGTGCCGATTTTTATTTTAAAGTTTATTCTTTAAATTGTCATTCCGATGGGGTTCGTCTTTTTCCTAATTAATTATTATTATTTAACCCTTTCGGGTTTATTCCGTGTGGGAAAGATTCTGTATGTTGGGACTGGTTTCGGGTAACATAATTTATCTCGTCTTCCGAGATTAATCCAACTTTCCAGATGTAATGTCTGGTTGCCAGATGTTTCTGAGTTCTGGATCTTTGGATGTTCCGCGGATCTCAGATGATCTGCGGGTAGTACAGATCTGGGATGATCTGCGGATCTCACAGATCTGAGATGATCTGCGGATCTCACAGATCCGGGATGATCTGCGGATCACAATGATCCGCGGATCGCGATGATCCGGAATGATCCGCGGATCACGCAGATCTAGGATGATCTGCGGATCACACAGATCTTTGGCGCTCAGCGGGTTGGATCTATCTATTACAATAGGGACTATGGGTACCGGACCCGTTCAGAGTCTGTATCTAGTTATCGGACTCGTCCCAAACTTTGGGACAGTAACTACTCCACTCCGAGGTCTACTACTGTAGTCCGAACTCTCCGGTGGGGGATGCGATAATCCTGAAGGGAGTATCGAAATCGGTTCTCCAGACTGTGAGAACTCTTTTTCCTGTCTCTGGGGAAGTTGAACAATAGACATAACCTGGGGACTCCTATTGTCCTGATCTACGGGGGATCCGGAATCCACTCTTTCTGAGATCCCTGGACCTTCCCGATCCGCGGGTGAACTGGGTTCTCCCCGGATTCTCTGGGGTCTCCGGATCACCTGATCTGCGGGTGAACTAGGTTCTCCACGGATACTCTGGGATCTCCGGATCACTTGATCCGCAGTTGAACAGGCTTCTCCCCGGACTCTCAGGGATCTCAGGATCACTTGATCCGCGGGTGAACTAGGTTCTCCCCGGGCTCCCTAAGATCTCCTGACTACTCGATCAGCGGGTGAACTGGGTTCTCCCCGGACTCTCCGAGGGTTCTTCCGTTCAACTAATCCAAGTCTAAGGAACTCACCGGTGGACCGAAATCCACATCTTCCCGATACCTTGAGGTCGGGTTGCACTCTCCCGTTCTGGGGGATTCCGNCGCAGTTGAACAGGCTTCTCCCCGGACTCTCAGGGATCTCAGGATCACTTGATCCGCGGGTGAACTAGGTTCTCACCGGGCTCCCTAGGATCTCCTGACTACTCGATCAGCGGGTGAACTGGGTTCTCCCCGGACTCTCCGAGGGTTCTTCCGTTCAACTAATCCAAGTCTAAGGAACTTACCGGTGGACCGAAATCCACATCTTCCCGATACCTTGAGGTCGGGTTGCACTCTCCCGTTCTGGGGGATTCCGTGGGGATCAATGAAGTATTGGGTCCCGATGTCCAGAGTGTGACCGGAGCGTCCGGGCCTCTGTTTCCTAATCCCAGGAGCTCCGTCCAGCCCAGCCACACCGGAGGAATCGGAGACCGAGATCACCGAAGATAATGTGTGATGTCAANCAGGAGCTCCGTCCAGCCCAGCCACACCGGAGGAATCGGAGACCGAGATCACCGAAGATAATGTGTGATGTCAAAGGGAACTCGAAGAACTAGGGTCGCTCGCTGAGATGGAGTTTTGCCACGCGGGACTTCTGACCCTGAACAGGGATGGAGCCCTGCCGAGTCCACGGCCTCAGAATAGATGGGGAACCCTTGACACTACACATACACTTACTNGGGATGGAGCCCTGCCGAGTCCACGGCCTCAGAATAGATGGGGAACCCTTGACACTACACATACACTTACTGTTGCGACGGGAAAAACCTTTTATTTCTCCCTCTCTCTCTTTTTCCTTCCTCCAGGGAATCACATCAACTCCAACACTCAACACAACAATCAAAATGAATCCAACTTTCTCTTGTTTGGCCTAATTATTTATTTCACGCTTCTAATTCTAAGGTAATTACTATTCTTTTAAGACAATAAATTTGCCTACCTTTACTTGATTTGGATGTCTAAGCACTATCTAAGTGTTCCTACGTAGAACCTTAAGCGTCGAATGAANACACTCAACACAACAATCAAAATGAATCCAACTTTCTCTTGTTTGGCCTAATTATTTATTTCACGCTTCTAATTTTAAGGTAATTACTATTCTTTTAAGACAATAAATTTTNCGCTTCTAATTTTAAGGTAATTACTATTCTTTTAAGACAATAAATTTTCCTACCTTTACTTGATTTGGATGTCTAAGCACTATCTAAGTGTTCCTACGTAGAACCTTAAGCGTCGAATGAACCCCTTTCTCTCCCGACACACAGGAAGGCATCGGTTTTATCCAATCGGGCAATTACGTCATAGGAAACCGAGTTTCCTTTGTCATGAATGCTTTTCCACATTTTGTCGTTAATCCAGATGTACATCCCGGATAACCACATCTGGCATAACTGGTTCAAACCAGTTTAAACCCATGACTCATTTTTCAAGAAATCGATTTTCGCAACAATATCAAGTCTCTATTACCAATGTATCATAAGTTATGATTTTTTGAAAATTGAAATTCTTGGATATTTTTTTNTCATTGAAAAGTAGGATACGAAGTTGAAAATATCAAGTCTCTATTACCAATGTATCATAAGTTATGATTTTTTGAAAATTGAAATTCTTGGATATTTTTTTGAGACGTAGTACTAAGAGAGGGGCGTTTGAAAAGAATGTCCAAGAATTTTAATTTTCAAAAAATCATAACTTATGATACATTGAT
>NIPM01001280.1:0-22986 GCA_002738285.1 Holacanthella duospinosa | reverse complement strand
ACTATAAAATCGTTTGCAAAATTTTCAACTGAATATAATGAATTAAATCGGTTCTAATGTTGTTATTCAAGGTTGTTTTATTTCGCTGGACACCTCACGAGGTTTAAAAATATGTTCCGGCCGGAATTTTGGCAGTAACTTTCGGTTCGTCATTTACCACCGAATCNCCTCACGAGGTTTAAAAATATGTTCCGGCCGGAATTTTGGCAGTAACTTTCGGTTCGTCATTTACCACCGAATCAGATTTTCGGTTCCGGTGGCTCGTGACGGAAGTCACTTCCGGTGCATCACTAATAAAAATACAAAAATTTTTGCTTCGAAAAGATGTGAGATTATAAAATCCGCCCAATAGCAATTGCTGACAAGCAGTGTTGGGAACTGGAAGGGTAGTTTCCAGTTCAGTTTTTTTTCAGTTCCTGAAGAAAGGTTTCCAGTTCAGTTCAGTTTAGTAATTTTATGTAGAATTTTTTTTCCAGTTCAGTTCAGTTCAGTATTTCCCCTAAAACTTTTTGTTTCCAGTTCAGTTCAGTTCAGTATTTGTTAATTACAAACCTTTTCCAGTTCAGTTCAGTTCAGTCCAAAAAACTGAACTGAACTGGAAAAAACTGAAATATATTGCATTCCCAACACTGTTGGGTATTGCGGGTGTTGGGAACTAGGAAGGTAAGTTCCAGTTCAGTTCCAGTTCAGTTCCTGAGAAAAGGTATCCAGTTCAGTTCAGTTCAGTAATTCTGTGTAGGATTTTTTTTCCAGTTCAGTTCAGTCCAGTATTTCAACTAAAGCTTTTTTTTTCCAGTTCAGTTCAGCTCAGTACTTTTGCATCTTCAAAAGCCTTCCAGTTCAGTTCAGTTCAGTCTAAAAACTGGAAAAAACTGGAAAGTACTGAACTGAACTGAACTGAATCCCCAACACTGCTGACAAGCGATATTGAACCTCTCGAACAGCGCAGCCAATTAGGTTTTAAACGATTGAAAGTGTCTGGTCTGTACATAAGTATTTGAGCATGGACATTATCTTACCTGGCATCACAGATGAAACTCGATCCAGGAATCGAACCACGGTTCGGATCGGATCGTGTATCGGGTCGGTATCGGTAGAAATATAGCTGGATCGGTTCGTGGATCGGGTTCGAAAGAATATTAAAATGTTGGTTCGGATCGTGATTCGGGTTCGAAAGATTTTTTAAATGTTCGATCGGTTCGTGGATCGGGTTCGATAATTTTTTTTTTCCTTATTGGATCGGTTCGTGGTTCGGGTTCGAAAGGTTTTTATAATGTTGGATCGGTTCGTAGATCGGGTTCGAATTTTTTTTTCATTCTTGGATCGGTTCGCGGTTCGGGTTCGAAATTTTTTTGGAATGGTGGATCGGTTCGATTTGTTTTTGTCTCCTGGTTCGATTTGTTGGTTCGGATCGATTTATCTGTTGGCTCGATTCGTGGATCGCTTACTCCTAAATTTATGGGGGAGGGTGTTAGAACATTGGATCGGTTCGATTAATGTTTGGATAATTGGATCGGTTCGTGGTTCTTGTTCGAATTTTTTTTTAAATGTTGGATCGGTTCGTGGATTGGGTTTGAAATTTTTTTCATTCTTGGATCGGTTCGTGGATCGGGCTCGATTTATTTTTGGATTCTTGGATCGGGTTCGAAAATATTTTCCATTGTTGGATCGGTTCGCGGTTCGATAATGTTTTCATTATTGGTTCGGTTCGTGGTTCGGGTTCGATAATTTTTTTCATTCGTGGATCGGTTTGCGGTTCGGGATCGAAAGATTTTTAGAATATTGGATCGGTTCGCGGTTCGGGTTCGATTTATTTTTTCATTCTTGGATCGGTTCGTGGATCGGGTTCGATTTATTTTTTCCCGTTGGATCGGTTCGTGGATCGGGTTCGAAATTTTTTCCATGTTTCATCTGTGCCTGGCATCCTCAAAGAATTCACTTCGTTACCATATTCTAAATGTTGGAATTCTAAATAACCTCTAACTGGTTCTTATAAGCATGCTTACAGTAAAAGGAAACTAAAAGGTGGAGGGAGAACACATTAAAAGCTTAAGGGGAGGAATTGAGAAAGTTACGGGGTCATCTGTGTTTAAAAATTTTTATTAGTGTTCTGCATACAAAAAGTTATTTTTTTTCAAATATTTCTGGCCGTTTCCAACCATCCTAATTACTTAAGTGTGAGGTGTGGATTGAAGGAGGTACTTTTGGTGAATTAAAACAAAATTCAAATTAAAAAAAAATTGTTTGAAAATATTTGCATTGCTGCTTACTAGACGGACACGCAGGAAGTACGTCGTGGCACTTCGAGAAGGTAAAAAAATACTTACTATTTTTTTTATAATTATATTTTATTTATAATTAAATTTAACCGGAAATCAGGGTCAGAAAAAAATGTAATTTTGGCATTGGCAAAAAAAGAAAGATTTATGTTTGAAAAAAATTTAAATTTTCAAATTTTTATTAAATTTCAAAAAGTCTGAGTAGGTGGGAAATGTAATGTATATGGGTCTCTCAGAGAACCAGGCTAGAATGGGTTCAATAAACACTGGCAGTAGGAATACATAAGGGGTAGAAGAATTTCTGTTATTAAAAAAAAAATNTAAACACTGGCAGTAGGAATACATAAGGGGTAGAAGAATTTCTGTTATTAAAAAAAAAATTTTTTTCTGAAGTTTTGCATTTAAAAAAAAATCATGACATTTGAAAACGTTTGGGACCCTTTTTTAAAAAAAGAAGAAGAAAAATTAAAAAAATTTTTTTTTCTAAAAGTGTCAAAAGTGTTCAAATGTCATGATTCGTGGAGAAATCCAAAAATCCAGAAAAAAAAAACGGAGGTTTTTCTACTACCCCTTAGATCCAAACCCTACACAAGACGTAGTTTATGGCCGTCGGGTCAGTAAATTCTCCTGCTCTATCTCACTTTCACTTTCGTTATAAGTATGGACGAGCATTATTGAGGTCTTTTTTTTTAAGCAAACACCGTGGAGAAGAGAGAAAAGTCAACTTTTCCTAAGAGATATTAATCATTTTCAGTCATGGCTTGCAAGTCGAGTCAATAGTCAAAGATCCGGTTGAATTGTGGGGCAAGGTATAAATTTTCTAAGCTTTTTGTGGGTTATTACTAATTTGCGGACTCTCATACATCAGCATTTTTTAACCTAAAATAATTTAGTGCAACCACTTAACATTAGAATTAATTTAATAAATGCCGATTTATGAGGGTGCGAAGGGGTGGCAATGGTGCGCAATTTAGTAATACGCCTTTCTTTTTGGAGATTGAGATGCTCCGAGTAGCAATACTCGGCCAATTGCCGAGTACGAGTACTCGGTGTATTGGAGATGGCTGTAGTGAGTACTCGNTCCGAGTAGCAATACTCGGCCAATTGCCGAGTACGAGTACTCGGTGTATTGGAGATGGCTGTAGTGAGTACTCGCCCGAGTAATCGGCCGAGTACTCGGCTTCCTAAGCATATGGGGTGTCATTCGATGCGGCTCAACATGTACAGTAAATCTGTAACGTTTAAGCACCGTTTTCTTATTCTTATCTCAAATTTGATGCCGCTGCACACCTGCTGATTTTTAATTTTTAATTTAAAGAACACTACAGATTGTGTTGGGAATTCATTTCAGTTCAGGGCTTTCTAGTTTTGGACTGATCTGAACTGAACTGGAAAGGATTTCAATAATAGGTAAAACTGAACTGAAATGAAACATATTGAACTAAACTGGAAGTGATTAGAAAATAATGAAATACTGGGCTGAACTGTACTGGGAATATTTTGAAAGTAATGAAGTACTGAATTTAACTGAAGTGAACTGAAAAACTAGTGGAAAGTAATAGTACTCAACTGAATTGGACTGAATTTTTTCAGTAAATTGTAATTTTTATTGATTAATTAGTTAGCCCTTATCACTCTAATTCCAACAAGCGCTTATTTTCGAAAATCCATCCATAAATCACAAAGTTATTGCGAAAATAAGAAATTTTTTTTTTCGTTTGTTTTTTAAACTTTTAGATATGGATACGATAGAGATCATTATTTAAAGCTTGTCGAAACCTTAGTTTCCAAGTTTCAGTCATTCATTCAAAAGTTACAGCCAAAAAACGAAATACAGAAAATATAGTTTTTTGGCTATAACTTCTGAACCAATGAATGAAACTGTACAATTGAGGGTTAGGTAAGCTCCAGATAATCTCGCCTATCATATTCATTCATCAAACACGTCAAAAATACAACAAATTTTTTTCTTCGTTTTTCGTGAATAACTTTGGTATTTGTGAACGGAATTTGAAAAGTTAAAGTGCGTTGAATTTCTATTGATGTCCCCTATAGAATAGCATCATAAAAACAGGGGATCAAAAATTTCAGTTGCCATTTTCTCAAATATGGACAAATTATGGACTCCATGTTTTTATTTGTGAATTAGTTAGCCTTTATCTCTCTTATTCCAACAAGCGCTTATTTTCGAGAATCCATCGATAAATCACAAGGTTATTGCGAAAATAAGTAACTTTTTTTTTCGTTTGTTTTTTAAACATTTAGATTAGAGATTTTTGATGACCTCTGGAGGTCAAACATGCAGGCGAATCTTTTCGACCCCCATTTCAACATTGGTCAGGACATGAATGTCTAGCGTTGTACAATGGTTTAGTCCAATCGAATCAAATTTTTGGAAAATTACGTGTTAACTTTGATGACCTCTAGAGGTCAAACGTGCAGGTGAATCTTTTCGACCCCCATTTCAACATTGGTCAGGGCGTGAATGTCTAGCGTTGTACAAAGTTTCAGTCCAATCGGATCAAATTTTTGGAAAATTACGTGTTAACTTTGATGACCTATGGAGGTCAAACGTGCAGGTGAATCGTTTCGACCCTCATTTCAACATTGGTCAGGGCGTGAATGTCTAGCGTTGTACAAAGTTTCATTCCAATCGGATCAGTTCAAATTTTCGAACTAGCTGAGGAAATCTGTCAAAACCTCCTTACAATTTTCACTTCGGTTTTTGGCATACGTATGGTTTAATTTTTAATTTTAATTTTTGAAAATTAAATTATTTGTAATTAATTGATTTATGATTATTACAAGAGTGATCCAGAGATGAGATTCAAGTAAAATGGGACATAAGACCAGATGGATCAGTTTCTTTTCCGGTGGTGCCGCAACTACTCTCATGCGATGGAGTATGTTTTAAATTTGAGATAATCGAACCAATAATGATTTCAATCCTATTCATTACTTTATCTACTTGTAATTTATCCAATCTTAGCCANGAGATAATCGAACCAATAATGATTTCAATCCTATTCATTACTTTATCTACTTGTAATTTATCCAATCTTAGCCATGTAGTTGTCATAAGGGAAGATTGGATTGAACAAATAAATGGAACCTGGACTGGAATTGTAAAACAATTACAGAATTCTGAAGCAGATATTTCCATTAACTTTTCTACNATAAATGGAACCTGGACTGGAATTGTAAAACAATTACAGAATTCTGAAGCAGATATTTCCATTAACTTTTCTACATATCTTCCCTACATATTACGAGGACTTCATTTCGTACACGCAATTTTTAATTCGGATATTCGAGCATTTTTTCGACAACCTGAATATAGCACACTGAGGGACATTCTCATCAGTCCTCTTTGTTCAGAGCGTTGGATTTGTATGGTAGCCATGTGGATATTGTTCATCATCTCAATGAGAGTGATGTATTTGGTTCGAAGATGATGTCAGCATCGAGTGGATTCAGAAATAGTCAAAGGATCTATATTTTGGATTAATCTCAATCACGACTCAGAAAGGTTAGAGAAGAGAGAGTGGTATCTGTGGGCGGAGTAAAATACGATACTAATTCGAGATACGATACCACCACACATTTAAACTGTCCAATGAAACTTGTAATGCAGTCGATACGATTAGCCAACCATGTTTAATAAAATCTCGTGTCTCTAGCATGTTTACTTACTGTTGAAGACTAACAAATTGGGAGCGAGAGTATTGTTGGTAGTTGAAACATACTTTATTGGTCACTACAAATTACACACCATAATGATAAACTGATAAATCTACAAGCGGCACCTATTTCTACTGACCTATTTCTGTGGTATCTAGATAAACCAACTATACCTGGGTAAGGTTCGATTCAAGAATCAGCTAAAACCGTTCGATTCCTCCCTCAACTATCAACAGTTGGGAACCTATGACTAAGGCCAAAGGTACCTACGGTTGATACTAAGGCTATCAACTGTAGAAATTGAAATACTTATGGTTGCTACCTCACCTACTAACGGTTGATTTCTCAGGTTTGAATTTTTCTTAGAAACAAATTTACTGATGGAGACTACTCAATTCATCTATCGAAGACTACCATTACTGCAGGTTTTGTTGAAAAAAAGGTCAGAGTACAAGAAATTATTTAAACACAAGTAAGCAAAGCCGCAGAACTCATCATACTATGTAATTTTGCAACCCTGAAAACCCCAAATTGGACGAAATTTAGTCCAGGGTTTTTCTTTTTTACGTAGGAAAATTAGTACAATTTAAAACCCACTATCGGTTCCAAGTCGATACGGTTGAATCACCCATACGGGGGGCATTTTTGTTGAAGTTTTTTTTCATTCCATTCCGATCATTCGGCATGGCTCAGCTTTTGTCGTGAGCCAGAGCCAACGGCTCAATGATCCATGACTCATGGCTCACCCGAGCGGTGAGCCAACTCATGAGTCATGGCTCTGGTTCCGCATTTTTGTTGAGCTGGCTCATGAGCCAGAGCCATAGCTCAATTAGCGATTACTCATGGCTCAACATAAAAAAAAATTTTTTCCCGTTAATATTCACATTTTGCTAAAAGTGAGAATGACCTAGTGAGAATAACGCCTGATTTATAACTTAATGTCATTCGTCCTTCATTCGAATCAAATGCAGTATGATTGATGAATTTTGTAATAAATTTTGCAATCTAATTTACCTTGACAATTAAGATTTTTGCAAAATTTGTTGCAAAATTCATCAATCATACTGCATTTCATTCGAATGAAGGACGAATGACATTAAGTATAAATCGGGCGTAAGTCATCACAAATCATAATTATGTACTGGCTAAAGGTAAATTGGCTTTTAGTAAACAAAAATTCCGAAAGGCTAATGGGAGTTGAATAGGAAAAATGTTAGTTTTAATTATCCACTTTCATTTAGTCAAATCTTCTCGACTCAATTTGAAATTGTACAACTTTGTACAGAAATGCATTGTGAAGAGGTATATTCGATGGTTTTTGAAAATATTCATGAACAAAATTTTTATGACTATTTGAAAATTAAAATTTTCTATTATTTTTTAAATGTGAGGAACTAAATTAACACTCGATATTACGTCAAAAATTATCGGATTGATTTCAAATTTACGAAATATGTGCCTGTATTCATTTCATCGGTAATAAGAAACTGTAAATATTTTGCAATTATTGTGGAATAAAAAAATTTAAAATCTACGTCTCTTGAGAATGTCTGGTTTCCAATCAACTGGATGTGACTCTTCAGTTGCATCATCATCCTCCTTGTAGATTTTAATTGTTTTGTCTGCTTCACATGTAATAAGACGGGTTCCAGAGAGGTCAAAAGCCATNTCCTCCTTGTAGATTTTAATTGTTTTGTCTGCTTCACATGTAATAAGACGGGTTCCAGAGAGGTCAAAAGCCATTGCAAATATTCCAGCTTCAGAGTCCATTGAACCAGGTTGAACCAGCGTCTGGACACTGTAAATCAAGATATTTTAATGATTCAAAATAAATATTTTATTTTCATAAATTTACCGATGGAAATTGTAACCAGTCCTCCAATCCCAAAAGTGCATANTCCTCCTTGTAGATTTTAATTGTTTTGTCTGCTTCACATGTAATAAGACGGGTTCCAGAGAGGTCAAAAGCCATAGCAAATATTCCAGCTTCAGAGTCCATTGAACCAGGTTGAACCAGCGTCTGGACACTGTAAATCAAGACATTTTAATGATACAAAATAAATATTTTATTTTCATAAATTTACCGATGGAAATTGTAACCAGTCCTCCAATCCCAAAAGTGCATACTTCCATTGTCAGCTCCAGACACTAAAACTCCATCCTAATGTAAAAAGTTATATAGAGATACAAATGAGTTTGAACAAAACTTGGAAAACTAAATGAAAGGTTCAAATTATTCTACCTGATTTACTGCCAAAGCATTTAGTATGGCATTATGTCCAGATAAATTTTGAATAAATTCTCCTTTTGGACACTTCCACTGTTTGATATTATCAGTAGATCCTGATGCAAACATGTAGAGATCAGGGTGTGAAGCTAGTGCTCGAACCTTGTAATACATAAATCAAATTTTTTTTTATGAATTTAATGAAAATTTAAATATTTTTTCAATAGTTTATGCTCAGTCTTACCGATTTCTTATGATTCGTTAAGGTAGTGATAGACTTGCCAGCAGCGAGATCCCAGAGCCGAATAGTTGAGTCGTGTGACCCTGTGATGACCTGTGGATTTGATGCAGAAGTTAAAACTGAACCAACTGTATTTGTGTGTCCTGTTAGAGTGTGAATATTAGCTTTTGTCCTCATGTCCCAAACTCTTGCGACGCTGTCACGACCCACAGTTACAAGTACATCAATTGTTGGATGTAAAGAAATACCGTAAACGGCACTAAGATGGCCATGGTAATGCCTTATTACCTATAATCAAAAAAAAAAAAAAAATCTAATAACTAAATATGAAGAATTAAAAGATAAATTTTTGGGAAGTTTCTCTTCAAACCTTATTGTATTCCAAATCCCAACATTTTACTTGACGATCATCTCCACAACTAAAGAGGTAGGGATGCCTTCCACTGACAACGACACCTCTTACACTCCCAACATGCCCAGTTAGTGATAATTTTAAGGTTCCACTAGCTAAATCCCAAATTTTAATCAGCCGATCTCCTCCTCCAGTTGCAAACCTAAAACATAAGATAAGCAGAAATTATTCACAATAGACCTTTATGAGCTAAAATTAAAGAAGTCATGGATAAGATATTAATACAATCCAGTTTGAAATAAAATCCACAAGAATATAATAATATTACCACTCATTTCCAGGTTCAAGAGCAACGCATCTAACCCATCCCAAATGACCACTAATAACACGATGAAGTTTCCATGGTGGATGCCACTTGGGTTTTGGCATGGTGGATAATTTCTTTGCTGGTAGTGCCAATGCAGTTGAAGATTTGGTTGTTGTATCAGGATATACCACTGGAGTTAACTGTTTATTACCTCTGCAAAAAGTAAACTTGGATTACTAAATTTAAAAACTAAATCTAACGATGTGTAATATTACTAACATGAATAAAGATAGACTTGTCTCTAATCCAGCAGTTGAAACACCTTCAGTTTCAATTTTAGTAACGGCATCGTTACGATGTAAAGGTCCTTCTGCTGCAGCTTTCCGTTTCCTCTCTTCTACAATTGATATTACAGGACCATACTGATCTACACCTTTTACTGACTTCCGTAGTTTCTCTCTAAAGAAATTAATGAATATTAAATTTTGTCTGTTTAAGCTGGTATTTAGGTAAATAATATTACTTATTCAAAGTTAACTTACGCTTCTTTAAGAACCGGTGGAAGCAAGCCTTGATCTGACACAAAAAAATCATGTGATCGTTTCAGGGATCGAAATACTAGCGTGTGGACTGAATGTTTCTGGACTGCTAGATCCTATCAATAAATAATCAAATCAAATCCAATTGTTCATATATTTTATAATATTTATTAAAATAACATAACATATATTATTTATATTATATTTCTAAAGATAAAAACTTACTCTATCACGTTCATGTGAAGACAATTCGTCCGTGTTTACCATGTTGATCAAATAACAAATGCCTTTACCAAATAATTCAAAGTTAGAATACTCAAATAAAAAGGAACATGAACAAATAAAATTTTCAAAAGTTTGGTTTGATTAATTCAAATGTTAGTCTATGTTCCACCCATGCGTTCATTCTACTTTTGGGTGATTTCTGCAGATTTGGGAATTCAAAATTTAACCACTTTTAAAAGTGATATGATATAACAAAAACAAAACGAATATTGCACTTGCACATAATGGCTGTCTCATGAAATTAATAATTTAGAGCCACAGCTTTGCTGAATGATACTTTTGACACTTAAATCAATTACAACCAAACCAAATCAGAATTGGTACATTTATTTTCGACAAAAAAACATAGCCTACAAAATCTCATGGTTAAATAGTCCATAATATTTTATAGCTCTTCATTAGTGTTCCCCATGGCTCTGGCTCATGAGCTGGCTCAATGGCTCTGGCTCGAGCTGACTCACAAAAATTTCTGAGCTAGAGCCAGTGCATGGCTCTGGCTCATGTAGTAATTTTGAGCCAGAGCCATGGCTCATGAGCCAGCTCAACGAAAATTGTGAGCCATGGCTCAATGGCTCAACTTTTCCCCTAAATTCTTCCAATTTTTCCCTAATTTTTCATTTTTTTCTTCTAAATCATCACTTTTTTTCTAATTTGCGGAATTTTTCGTCACTGAAAATCAATTTGCCTTTAGCCAGTTCGTAATTATGATTTGTATTGGCTTATTCTCACTAGGTCATTCTCACTTTCAGCAAAATGTGCATATTAACGGGAAAAAAATNGCTCGAGCTGACTCACAAAAATTTCTGAGCTAGAGCCAGTGCATGGCTCTGGCTCATGTAGTAATTTTGAGCCAGTGCCATGGCTCATGAGCCAGCTCAACGAAAATTGTGAGCCATGGCTCAATGGCTCAACTTTTCCCCTAAATTCTTCCAATTTTTCCCTAATTTTTTATTTTTTCCTTCTAAATCATCACTTTTTTTTTAATTTGCGGAATTTTTCGTCACTGAAAATCAATTTGCCTTTAGCCAGTTCGTAATTATGATTTTTATTGGCTTATTCTCACTAGGTCATTCTCACTTTCAGCAAAATGTGCATATTAACGGAAAAAAAAATTTTTCTTTATGTTGAGCCATGAGCCATAGCTAGCTCAACAAAAGTGCGGAGCCAGAACCATGGCTCATGAGCTGGCTCACCGCTCGGGTGAGCCATGAGCCATGGCTCTGGCTCACACCAAAAGCTGAGTCATGCGAAACACTACTCTTCATCAACGAACTCTTTTAAATTTTAAATTCCAATAAATTAAAGATGAACATAAAAAATTGTGATTTATCCGTCAGTTCCACCGCATCTTTATTAATTGGATCCTCAAGAAATAAAAATAAAAATTCAAATACTCGACCACCTGCTACTGTACAATAATAACTAATTATTGAAGTAAACTGAGCAATTTTTACATAAGAAACAATTGCACGAACCAAATCTCTTGAATGAAGATTTAAATTCTAATAAGATAAATAAAGTCTTACAAATACCCTTTTTATTTTAATTGATAATAAAATTTATTTAAATTATTTTAAAATTTTACTCAAACTCCCAATTAGCCCAACTCTGATCATTGATAAAGCTATCACTTGGGTAACAATTATCTCGTCTCACATGGGAAAGACGATTGATTTTTAAGTTTAACTTTAAAAATACTTAAGACAGTTTTGCGTTAAGATTCTCGTTTGTGTAACGTCTTGGGTCCAAGATGTCTACCAATTCAATTTTATGGGTAAGAAAGTCAAGTATGTCAGTTCAAAAACAAATTTTCATCGTTTACAACTAAAGAAAAACCGGAAAACCATAAAGTATTATTATTGTTGTAATAATAAATTTTAAATTTGACGCCTCTAGCAATTAGAATAATGTCTNGTTTTGCGTTAAGATTCTCGTTTGTGTAACGTCTTGGGTCCAAGATGTCTACCAATTCAATTTTATGGGTAAGAAAGTCAAGTATGTCAGTTCAAAAACAAATTTTCATCGTTTACAACTAAAGAAAAACCGGAAAACCATAAAGTATTATTATTGTTGTAATAATAAATTTTAAATTGGACGCCTCTAGCAATTAGAATAATGTCTAAAAAAAAACAAAATTCAAATATTCAAAAGCAATACAATCGTTTTTGCGTATTCAAATTATATTCCAATCATCTGATTGGTTGAATTTAAATTCAAATTATATTCCAATAATCTGATTGGTTGAATTTAAATTCAAATTATATTCCAATAATCTGATTGGTTGAATTTAAATTCAAATTATATTCCAATAATCTGATTGGTTGAATTTAAATTCAAATTATATTCCAATAATCTGATTGGTTGAATTTAAATTCAAATTATATTTCAATAATCTGATTGGTTGAATTTAAATTCAAATTATATTTCAATAATCTGATTGGTTGAATTTTAATTCAAATTATATTCCAATAATCTGATTGGTTGAATTTGAATTCAAATTATATTCCAATAATCTGATTGGTTGAAGTTAAATTTAAATTATTTTCGGACATCTTAATTGAAAAAATGCCCGTCATTTTAGAAAAAACTTAGAACAATGGCGACACTTGGGGTTGGAGGAGCAGTTACATTTGCTGGTATTGGTGTTTGGACCGGAAATGACAATTTTTTTGAAACTTTCATTGTCCCTATCTTGAATCGTGCTGATCCTGAGGTGACACACAGACTAGCCATTGGAATTACAAAATATCATCTCACACGTGCAGCTACCTCTGATAATTCAACAAATCTAGTATGCCTACAACTGATCGCAAATAACTGTTTGCTTGTGTAAAATTGGTTATTAATTAATTTTTTTCCTTAGAAAACAAAAATAGGAGAACTGGAATTATCAAATCCTGTTGGGATTGCGGCAGGATTTGATAAGAGCGGAGAATGTTTGTCAGGACTTGTGAGACTGGGCTTGGGATGGGTTGAAGTTGGAAGCGTGACACCTTTACCACAGGAAGGAAATCCTAAACCAAGAGTATTTCGCCTCCCTCAAGATTTAGCTGTAATTAACAGGTAAACACAGAATCGTCTCACTCTTCTTTTTTCTGTAATTTAAAAATTGTAAGCACTTTTCAATAGATATGGATTTAACAACGATGGCCATGAAAAAGTCCACAGTAGAATTCTACTATTCAAACAAACAAACCCAGAATACCCTGTTGGAATCAATTTAGGAGCAAACAAGGATTCACCAGATCGGATAGGCGATTACTGCAAAGGAGTTGAAAATTTTAGTGATGTCGCTGACTACTTTGTGATAAATATTTCATCACCAAATACTCCTAACTTGAGAGATCTTCAAAAATCAGAAAGCCTTAACAATCTTCTTCAGGTTCAAAATTTATAATATTTTCTTTTTCACTTTAGATAGTGTATCCCTTCGCTTCAATTCTTTATTTAATAATAATTCCAGAGAGTTTTGGAATCTCGAGACAAGCAAGAGAAAAAGCTACCAGTATTCCTGAAAGTTGCCCCAGATCTCACAGATGCAGAAATAAATTTCATTTGCAAAGCTATATTGTCAAAAAATATCTCTAAGGTTGATGGCCTCATAATTTCTAACACGACTGTATCAAGGGACCTTTTGAAGAGTCCAGATAATTTACGAAGTGAAGTTGGTGGCCTTAGTGGAAAACCTTTAGGAACGATGTCAACTGAACTCATTGAAAAATTTTACAAACAGCTGAAAGGTATAAGTGAATCGTTTTTGTAAATTAGTAAGGTAAGAATACTGCTAGAATATTCAATTTCTAATATAAACTAGGCGAAGTCAAGATAATTGGGGTCGGTGGAATTTGGAATGGTAAAGATGCATATGAGAAAATCTGCGCAGGTGCAAATGCAGTCCAAATTTACACTGCACTAACTTATCGAGGTCCAGGAATTATATCTAAAGTAAAAACTGAACTGTCATCGCTACTTATGTAAGATTGATTATCCAGAGAGAAAGATTAAGTCGGAGACATTACCCCTTCTGTTAACACATTTACCCATCCATTAGACATGGGCATTATTTACAAATTTTTACTTTATGAGTAAAAGTAATGCTCAACGCTGATGAGAGACCCGGCGGCTAAACATGGGGGTAATGTCTCCGACTTAATCTTTCTCTCTGTAGATTCTTTGAATTCGTAAAAACGTGAGTTGTAATATTCAGTTTCATTTCCACAGGGAAAATGGATTCGACAGCATAGAGCAAGCTGTAGGATCAAATTTCAAAAATGGGAAAAAATAATGTAACAGACTGACTAAATTATGAATAAAATTATGAATCTTTAATCACAGCCGCATAACTATTGTCATTGATTTCAAAAGTCAGCAAACATATATCGAAAAAATCAGCGTGTCAATATTAAAATATTATGAACTGCAAAACAAAATCATATACTTATACTTACCATTATTAGGATGGTATAGATGTTGAAGTTTCTGCTTCCAATGATGATGCTTTTCTCTGGGACTCGGCAGCCGCTGCAAGATTTTTCAGAACCATGGCCTCAAAATCTTCAAAACTTTGAGTTTGAGGTACAGGGTTTGGAATGACAACGCTAGGAGAGTGAGATGAACTTATTGAATAAGGTGAATCTGCTTTGTAAGATAAATTAGATTTTCCTTTGCACAACCACTTCACTGATTCAAAACTCGAAGATACGCTTGATTGTGATTTATAGAAGGCTTCCTAAAATATAAATCAAAAAGACAATGAATTACCACCACAATAAATGTTTAATGCGACGTTATTTCTTACAGCATCGAATTGCTGTTGAAACTCAATCAGAGCCGACTTCTTGATAACAACCAACGTAATCACCGGTCCATAGTTGGAACATATATTCATCAGATTCTCCCGATCAAATATGTGTGGAGCATTCCATTTAACCTTAATTCTAGGATAAACTATCAAATCTTCTTGGTTTGAACTAAATGCAGATGGTTGTCGAAGTTTTTGTTGGTTAATAATTTCTTGGCGGATTGATTCTTGTTCTCGAAGAAGTGTTTGGGATCCTTCTTTCCTCAGCCTCTCAATTTCTTTCTGAAATAAGCACATAAAATATGATATAAATTTTTGAAATAACATATAATAAATTTACTCTTTCAAAGTCATTGAGACAAACCTGAAGTTTCAACTCATCTGAAATATTGTTTTGGCTTTTACTTCCTTCCGTTGCAGCTTTCTCTCGTCGTTCCAAATCCTCCTTTAATTTTCTCCTTTTTACATCTAATTCATTCGCTCGTAATTTAGCTGCAGCTCTTCCTTTGAGAACTTGATCATAAGCAGCCTGGTATATGAAAATTAAATTAAATTATTGCATCATTAAAAAGTTTGTAATTTAATGTTGTTAAAGTAGAAAAGCAGTAGAGGATAAACCTTTGCAGTAGAAGATGTCAGAACTTCAAAGGCCTCCGACAACTGTCGAAAAAGTTCATTAGCATTAGGATCGTCTGGATTTTTGTCAGGATGACATTTTAATGCCTTCTTCCTATAGGCACTCCGAATCTTCAAGCAAAAAAAGAAAAGGAATTAATTATAGACAAGAATTCATCCAAACATTCAATTAAGAAAAAACTTATATAATATAATACCTCTTTTTCAGTAGCTGTAATCAAAATCCCAAGGAATTCGTACAAATCCTTGTCTGTAACCTTACTTTTAGTAGACATATTGCTAAAATTTTTAAAACAATGGATTAGTGGTTACAAAATTCTAAATTATTCAACAAACTTTATAATTTTAATTCAATAATCGAATAAAATCAAAATTCAAAATTGAAAAACGACGTATTATTGTAGTGTTACCACACTATGTAACCTAACCCCCCAACCCCCCAGTGCACCTTCATAGATGGTCATTTTTAACCTAAAAAACAATTTTATAGTGCGAGGCTCTAACATTACATTTAGGTCTAACAATCTATTAGGGTACAAAGGTTACAATTTAACAATACCCGACGTAACACGGTAACACGGAAATCAATTTTCAAATTCAAAATTTCAATTTGATTCAAAAATTTCCCTCTCGCGCTTCTGCCAGACTCTACGTACTTATAAAAAAAAATTGAGAATCGACATTGCACTTTGAAACTTTTTGGCTATGAATTACGTCTTTTAAAATAAAAATTTATAAAAAAAAAACTGAAAACTGAAAACTGAATTCGAATTCTATGATTCTTGATTTTTTTTTAAATTTTATTTCCACTTAATTTAATTTACCTAGAAATTCTTTGGTTTGCTATATAGATTTGTTGTTTAAACTTTAATGACAATTCCTGCATTGAAATGTTTCCCCTTCCCAACATTCGATCCGGTAACATCCGNCCAGACTCTACGTACTTATAAAAAAAAATTGAGAATCGACATTGCACTTTGAAACTTTTTGGCTATGAATTTACGTCTTTTAAAATAAAAATTTATAAAAAAAAAACTGAAAACTGAAAACTGAATTCGAATTCTATGATTCTTGATTTTTTTTTAAATTTTATTTCCACTTAATTTAATTTACCTAGAAATTCTTTGGTTTGCTATATAGATTTGTTGTTTAAACTTTAATGACAATTCCTGCATTGAAATGTTTCCCCTTCCCAACATTCGATCCGGTAACATCCGCCCGTATTCCGTTTCTGTCAACATCGGGTTTCAGATATTGGATCGATTTTTTGCTAAGTTCAAATTTACCCTTAAGTAAAAAAAAAATTTTTTTTTACTCAAGATAGAATGAGTATTACTGATATTTGGGCACTATATCAGTGATATCTCTAGTCAAAAGCCTTACTAAGGGCAAGGGCTACGCATATTACCAGTAGTAATAATCAGTAGAAGAGTTAGTGATTCACTATATACTCACACTCTTCTAAAGTTAAAAAAAAANTGTTTAAACTTTAATGACAATTCCTGCATTGAAATGTTTCCCCTTCCCAACATTCGATCCGGTAACATCCGGCCGTATTCCGTTTCTGTCAACATCGGGTTTCAGATATTGGATCGATTTTTTGCTAAGTTCAAATTTACCCTTAAGTAAAAAAAAAATTTTTTTTTTACTCAAGATAGAATGAGTATTACTGATATTTGGGCACTATATCAGTGATATCTCTAGTCAAAAGCCTTACTAAGGGCAAGGGCTACGCATATTACCAGTAGTAATAATCAGTAGAAGAGTTAGTGATTCACTATATACTCACACTCTTCTAAAGTTAAAAAAAAAATCAAAAGGCAAGTTCCACCAATTAAAAATTGACAGACCTCAAGTACTAATTTAACAAATTCAAGAAATATGTCTTCTGAACTAATTCCTGAGAAATTTGCCATGTATTTCTCAACAATGAATTCACTGGCGTCGAAGATNAATCAGTAGAAGAGTTAGTGATTCACTATATACTCACACTCTTCTAAAGTTAAAAAAAAATCAAAAGGCAAGTTCCACCAATTAAAAATTGACAGACCTCAAGTACTAATTTAACAAATTCAAGGAATATGTCTTCTGAACTAATTCCTGAGAAATTTGCCATGTATTTCTCAACAATGAATTCACTGGCGTCGAAGATATGTTCTGAAATTAAACAAATTGAAGAAACTATAAACTATTCCGATTCAGAACCCTTGTCTTATGACAAGAGATGTGCAATTATTGACAAGTGCTTAATCTATGACGTTATTCATCCTAAAGGAGCGTTTGGTAAAGAAAAAAAGAATAAAGAAGTTTGTAAGCAAAAAGAACAAAAAAAATTCGAACCAGTTGTCTTCAATGATGAATGCTTGGACCAAGTTCACACTGACTCTATGATACGATTTGTATACCCCAAAAAACCAGAAAAATATGTCTTCGATGAGAATGGTTGTTGGGTTGATGAACATTCAGAGCCATTCAGTTACTGCAAACAATCCCAAGTCAAATGTTGTAAATTGGGTGAACTAGGAAAAAAGCTAATAGAAGACAGAGTCATCACTGGTGGTAATAATAATATTAAGAAAAATGAAGTTGATATTGTTAGTTCAAGTCAGAAAAATAGCTACAAGAAAGATGAAAGCAAAAAGGAAGAAAATATATCTAGGAAAGATCTCAAGAAAAAATCTAAAGCACCATTTTTTGGAATAAATGTTATGGGAGGATTCAATAATCATGTATCAGTGGAAGAAAAAATATCTGAAGATTATATTGCAGAAGAGTCAAACCGGAAGCGGACTAATCAGCATTCAACTGAAGCTGATCTAGAAGATGAAGATTTAAATCTTCCGAAACAGAAGCAAAATTTAGATTTGATTGCAGAATTACAGGCGAAACTGAACAAAGGGAAAATGTCAAAAAATATAATAATTCTTCCACCATCATCGAATGAGAATATGAAAATACCTGGACTTGATTTCCCACATCCTGCTTCAGCTGCTGGTACAGTTTCTCCATCCACTGTTGGAAAAATAAGTAAACCCAAAGCCCCACCACCACCACCGCCGACACCAAAATCAGTATCCAATTCAACAATAATTCCTCAACAACAGCAGAAGCAGAAAGAGCTCCTAGTAGACACAAACAATCAATTAAATTCAAATCCACAAAAACTCGGCGAAGAAACCTTCAGAAATGAAGTAAAGAAAGATGAATTTTTAGTTGACGTTTCAAGCCCTTGCCGGATTGTAAGTTCATCTGTGCTTCTTCATTAAAATTTTTTTCATTCGTTAAAGAACTTTTTGTTTGTAGGTGACACCGAAAACGGGATTTGATTTTTTGGATAATTGGTAGACTCACATTGCTAACAGGACTTTTGTGAATGGGGACGATGAAGCTGCAGCTCGTTCTTGGATTTGAATGACTAATAAGCAATTGCAAATATTTCTCAAAAATTATAAAAATTAATTGATGTTATTCATCTTTCCTAAATTTTTATAAACTTTCCTTGTACAAAGATCCTTTCTACGTCAACTTGTTCCTTAACGTTTACAGTCCTTCTATGAATATAGTCACACTGTAAATTTGTAAATTCGTTAGTCTGAGTAAATAATGAAATAACTTCTTCTGGAGTGAAGTAGTAAGATCTACAATGTAAGATTTCATTGAAGTACATGTTAGTTTAGTTACTAAAAATTTTTGAATATAAAATTAAGATTTATTACCTGGTCCCGTCACGTCTGACATAAAAATTATCGTCGATTTTCTTTCCAGCTTTAAATCGAAGTTGAGCCATGTCATATCGTCCATAATCTCGAAAAAATACTATTCCTCCAGATTTCATAACAGCACCAAGGTTCCTGATGACATTCACTTGCTTCGCTGGAGAAATCGCTGATAGTACGAATATTAGAGAAGTAAAGTCAGTCTTTCTCTCCACAAGGCTTGTCTCTGTTTCGAAACAATTGTCTTCGGTCAAGTCACAAGTGAAGGCATGTATCCTGTCTTTATTGTAATCTTTATGGGATCTAAATATCGCAGAATATTACAATTAAAAATATTAAATGCAACAAATATTAATTTCCTTACTTGACAAACTCGACCGCTCGAGGTGAAAAATCACAGGCATAAACAAACAGCTGAGGAACTTCTTCTAGAATAGGAAAAATTGAGTTTCCAACTCCACATCCAGCTTCGAGAAGAATGCGTACATGCTGGATACTTTCAGAATTCGTGTTAGCTTTATATTCCAGTATTTCTTGAAATTCTCTCAAAGTCCAATGCCTATCTTTGAAGAAATTGGTAGAATTTGTTTTGTAAAAAATATCCCAATTCCTTTTCGCATCCTTCTCCAATTTCGCTACCTCAAACGCTGATAAGGGGCGTCGATCTTGTTGCTTTAGAATTTGTATGATTTCTATTTCTGGTATTGATCTCACTGCTGATTCCTGCTGATTCTTTTGAAGCTCTGACTCATCCCGATATAAGTGAGTATCTTCTTCCATGAATTTCTCCGTTCTCCCGATGAGAATGACCTTGTGAGAATAACAAAATAAAGGTCACAGTAGAATAAACAAGCACACGTGTTTAACCAAAGGTTGTGCACTTGTGATACTGTTGCTCCACAGCTTCATCAAAAATGTTTATTATTAGGGAATAAATAGTTTTATTGATGTAATAATGATTTTAGCTTACTTTTTATTGGTTGTGACCTTGACCAGTTGAAGAGTTCAAGAGTTGATATTCGATTCCATCAGACGAGATTTACACTGTGCTGTGTTGATTAGTTGAATTAATTGCGCAGGCAAGTAGGAACTCATCGATGGCAAAAAGTGAACGAAACAATGTATTCGCGGTTTAAATTTAAATTTTAAATTTTAAGCAGGAAAATCATCAAATCAAATAAAAATTGACACATGAGACAAGACTAAACGACAGAATATTCTGTCTTACCGTGCCATTGACTGCCTCAGCTTGCCATTGGTTCCCATGTAGTGCCATAGGTTGCCATGGAGTGCAATGGGTTGAAATGGAGTGCACGAGTTGCCTTGGAGTGCCTCAGCTTGCCATTGGTTCCCATGTAGTGCCGTAGGTTGCCATGGGTTGCCATGGAGTGCTTCAGCTTGCCATTGGTTCCCATGTAGTGCCATAGGTTGCCATGGGTTGCCATGGAGTGCCATGGGTTGCTGTGCCAACCCACGACAATTCGCCGCAAGCCACAGTATTCCGGGGCAGCCCGTAGCAACCTACAGGCAACTACTATGGACCCGACAGCCGACAAATGCCGGGCCTAACTGCCCGACAGCTGTCGGGTAGAAAGTAGATTTTGTTGATACACCCGACATTCAATTTAGATACTATGGACCCGACAGCCGACAAATATACTTTCTACCCGACAGCTGTCGGGTAGTTTGTTGGGTAGATAGTACCTATAACCAGAGTTTGTCGGGACTAACTACCCGACAGCTGTCGGGCCTAATTACCCGACTGCTGTCGGGCCTAATTACCCGACAGCTGTCGGGTAGTTAGGCCCGACAAGTTTGATGTAAAATTGCTTGTAAAATTATTATATATTTTTTTGAAAAATTAGACGATTTGACTTTTGGTTGAATCACTCAATGTGGAAGCAAGGAATAAATTGTATATACCCTAAAATCTCGCCTACAGGTCGCTCTCTCAGATAGGTCGCAATTTCTCAGCTGAGTTTTAAGATGGAACTTTTCAAATGTGTAATATAAAATCAGTGCAAGTAATTGTTTAATCGAAACAATTAGAGACGAAGGCAGTAGCTCTGAACAGGATTTAGTTGAAGAAATGCAGAATTTAGACGTAGATGACGATTCAGAAGAATTTAATGGAGATGGGTTCGATGGGTTTTAAAGTG
Source organism: Holacanthella duospinosa (assembly GCA_002738285.1). Taxonomy (NCBI): domain Eukaryota; kingdom Metazoa; phylum Arthropoda; class Collembola; order Poduromorpha; family Neanuridae; genus Holacanthella; species Holacanthella duospinosa. Next base: position 1,763 of record NIPM01001280.1, on the reverse strand, counting down.
ACCTAGTAGGATAAGTTTAATGAATATGTCACTTTAGATAGTAGTGATACATTAAAAACATAGATTTCCAAATTTATAAAATTTGAATTTTGAATCATCAGATTAGTCTCTCTCGGTTATAAGTCGCAACTTCAAAATTTCTCAGAAATTTTTCTAAAAAACATCAGACAAGGGCGACCTATCTACGAAATTTTAGGGTATTTTTTTTTCATTTTCTTTTAATTTTCTTTTGCATAGAAATCTTCGTTTCAGGACATTCTGTAGCGAGTCTGAAAATTTATTTTTTTTTGTTAATTTTTTTTTTGTTTTTTTTTTTTTGAATAGAAATACCCGGTTCGTGGCATCCTGAATCGATCCTGAAAATTTTTTAATTTATTTTGGGAAATTTTTTTTTCAGTTTTATATGTAAAACACTATTGTAAAATTTCATAGAAAATTATTAATTTTATTCCTTGGTCCCACTATAGGTGCTTAGAAAGGTGACCTCATTTTTGACCTAAAGGTGTCACCAAAGTGAAAATTATTTTTATGTAAAAGTTGTTCAAAATGGTTTTCTGATTAACTTTTATACAGATTGGTATGATCATAAAATCAAAAGTTTTGACTAAAAAATTTTTTGACTTAAAAACTACATTACTTCAAAATATATTGACTTAAAAATTTTTGACTTGGGAAATATTGAAAATTTACTTTTATATCAAAAATTAGTATTAATCGCATCAGATCAACTTGAAACAGAATTGTATGCAAAAATGAAACGGAAAACAAATTTCTCAAAAAAGCTAAAATAATTTATACCTTGCCCCCACAATGGGTGAATCAACCAATATTTGTGTTCAGACTATTGCATTTTACAACGAATCATGACATTTGAAGACGTTTGAGACAATTAATGAAAAAAATTTTCTATTTTCGAAAAAACCTAACAACCTAACCTAACCTAACATGATGTCAGGTAAGCTAAGTAAACCTAACCTCTGACGTCAAAGATCCACAAACGCCTCAGGAATATTGTACACACTTAGAATATATAAAGTATAACTACACGTCAAGTNCGACAAACTCTGGTTATAGGTACTATCTACCCGACAAACTACCCGACAGCTGTCGGGTAGAAAGTATATTTGTCGGCTGTCGGGTCCATAGTATCTAAATTGAATGTCGGGTGTATCAACAAAATCTACTTTCTACCCGACAGCTGTCGGGTAGTTAGGCCCGACAATTGTCGGCTGTCGGGTCCATAGTAGTTGCCGCAACTTACAGTACTCTACGGCACGGCAAGACAGAACTCTCTGTCGTTTAGTCACTCCCTGAAAATTGATTTAAAATTTAACAAAAATTTGCAAATTCGATTTGTTTAGTACATTTTTCGATTTTCTTACTTAAAAATTAATCAATTCACAACAGAATAATGGACTCCTCAGAGTCAGACACTGAGGATACTCCAACATCACCCATTGAAGAGACTTTCCATTGTGCGGCGGAATTTGTACAGAAGGAAGCAACGAGTGGAAAAGAAAACAAATTAGATCAAGACATTATGCTCAAAATTTATGGTTTATATAAAGTTTCCACAATTGGGAAATGTACTGACCCAAAACCTGGTATTTGATTTAAAATTAACATGTATTTTTTTTTATTTTTAGTCCAACAGTTAATCAGAATAATGTTGATTATAGGGCTATTCAATCCCCGGGGTCGAGCTAAATGGTACGCGTGGGTCAATGTTTCAGATCTTTCTAAGGAACAAGCTATGTCTGATT
>NIPM01001279.1:0-22646 GCA_002738285.1 Holacanthella duospinosa | reverse complement strand
ATGTGCTTTTTCAATCTTGTAATCAAAGGTGCTCTTAAGTGGCTACAGTGCATACATTTGGGTCTTACCTTACGATTATCTATGACTTTATCCATTCAACGCTTATTGGCTTTTTTCCTCCTGCCATTGATTTGGAAAATTTTCAGTCAATGAGTTGAAATTAAACTCATTTTAAACTCAACCAATTTTTGCAGTAAATTACAAAACATCATAGTATGAAAAAAATAATTAATATTTTTTGACAAAAATAGGTTTAGATGGTGTGTTTGTATCATAAATAAAGATCCCAAACCGATATAATGTCTTTTTAAAAAATTATTAACAGGTTAAGTTTTTAATGAAATTTCACTGAAATTTGTTAATAAAAATCATGTAATTTCATCATGAAATTACATGTCCCATCACTGCAAAAGGGGACTGTATGTCAAACTAAAGAGTACATACTTGATCTAGAGATATGAGATGTTATCGATTATTTAGAATAGAATTTTAAGTTTTTTAAATGAACTTATTTGATGTGGTTTAGTAAAAAAGTTAAAATATATGTTCATTATAGAAAAATTATAGACCGAGGACTCTGGCTCGAGGTTAATACCTTGTCATATAGTAATAATAAAATGATATAAGCTAAAGATTTATTAAATTACAAAGCTACTTTAGGAGTCAAACAAATATGAAGAGTAAATTCGCCTTCTTTCTTCAAAGTAGGAAAGCCAAACTCCAACATCTTATCAAAGTCGGTCATCTTAATCCTATTACTTATTTTGTGAAAGTTTAGTGTCTTGATTTGCTTGTTTAATTTAGTGCTCGATTTTTTTTGAAATAGATTTGACATTGTTAAAAACTTGAGTTCTTATCAGCTATTTATACTGTTATCAGCTTTATGAAATCATGGCAGATCTTCATAAAACAAGCATTTGAAGCAAGATTGTTGAATAATGTTTTCACCCAACATTAATTATGCAGAGGTGTTCGGGACTAATTAATTTCCTTGACTAAATTTATGCTTAAAACAAGTATAAATACGAATACATTTTTTATTAAATTACCTTACTTTAAAACACTCTATTCCCAACAAAGATAACAGTGCGAATTGCGTATACTATCTCGTTTTTATTCCTGATTTTAACCCTATAAGAAATTTCATGCAAATTCTAGAATCTTTATGCATTTTTAAAAAACCCCCCTAAATAATTTCCATGCATTTAGGGCTCAAAATTTATATATTTTTGTTACAGTTGCATGAAACATGGCAAGATTATTTCAAAATGTAATATGGGAGTTTATTTTCGTTAAGAGTAGTCCTTTTAAATAATTGGTTGATTAAGAGTGAGAATAATCAAAATTCATTAAAAATTTGGTTGAATTAAGAAGAGAATCAAAAGGGGACTACTCTGAACGAAAATAAAGTGCCATATAATGCTAAATATTCTACAGAAGAAAAAAAACAACATGTCCATTTCTTTTTTAAAAAAACACATTTTATTATTTGTGATTATCCACTTCCACTTATTTACTAACTTCTAGATTTTATTGTATAAAGACACACCAGAAAATGAATTATTTTTCATAAAGTTAATTTTCATATCATTTTCATAACTTCTATAGAAGTTATTTAAAAAAGATCGATTTTTTCGACTTCTATAGAAGTTGTGACTTCTTAAAGGGTTAATTTCACCATTATATTTTAATTACATTATACGCCATTATAGTGAGTATTATCATATAAAATATACGCAATTAAATAATAAAATAAATTATAATGCTATTTTTATATATATAAATAAACAAAATTAAGCTCCTCTTTTCGTCCATGATATAATTTTACTGCAGGATATGTGATTTTTTATAGTTGGTTCCTAGTTTATAACAGGTTATCAAAGCTTTTTCATTATTCCTAAAAAATGGACATTTTAACAGCATCATTCATTTCAGCTTTAAACAAAAAATGTTCATTAGGTGTTACTATTATTTCCCCTTTTTTATAGACTAAACTTTTCGACACAGTAAGCAAATCCCGAATTCAAATTAATCTTTGCATATCATATAGAAAACGATATAAAACGCTTAGAGATTATGAATGTAAAATTCAATAAAATATATTGACTCTAAATTGAAGTGTATTCTTGTTTATTGTGCTAAGTATTTGATAAAAATCTCACGGATCAAAGTATAGTTTCTTAGAAAAACACCGATTAAGGTATTATAAACAAATAAATAATTTGAAAATACTTTTTTATATAAGTATTTTTACTTTATAAAGTCTCTATATGGAAGGAAATTTGTGAAGAAAACTTAATTTCTTGGTTGAAATAGTTGAAAATAAAATATTTAAATATCATTTGGTTGAAATATACAGTACGGTGCATAATTATTAGACCGCATTTTTACTAACTTTATCATTATATATATATAACCTTTTTATATTCTTATCATGAATAAGTCAAGATATATTGAGCATTCATATACAATATCAAAGACTCGTTTTTTTGTTTGAAATAAAAAATTTCAAAATTTTATGGTGCAAAATTATTAGACCGATCCCATTATTTTTAATTTAAAATAATAATAAAAGCATTACGAATGTAAATTATACATATATTTGAACTATTAGTTATTTAACTCAATTTGAAACCATGCCACTTGCACGCCAGCTAACAGAAAATGAAAAGGAGAATACCTTTAAGTTAAGCAAAAAAGGGTGGTCTCACCGAAAAATAGCAAGAAGTATTCGTCGTTCAAAACAGCTCTTACTTATTTCCTTAATAACCCAACAAAATTGAAGTGATCTTGAAGGAAAAAGAAGGTCAATCAACGAACTAAACGTCAAATTCTGAGAATAGCTAGTAACAATACAGTCTCTTGTCGAAAAATTATCGCAGCTTTAAGCCTCAACGTGTCGAGATGGACTGTGAATCGAGAAATAAAAGACTCTGGCATACTAAAACATAAGAAAAAAAGACGGACACCTGCTTTAACCAAAGTTCATAAGCAATCAAGATTGAAATGGGCAAAATCGCATGACATGGAATAAAGAGTGGCAAAAAGTGATATGGTCTGACGAAAAGAAGTTTAATTTGGATAGTCCTGATGGATTTGGGTACTATTGGCACGATTTACGTAAAGATGAAGAAATGTTTTCAAATCGTTCCAGTGGTGGTGGCAGTACAATGATTTGGGCTGCTTTTGGATGGAACGGAAAGAGCGAAATATGCTTTATAGACACTCCATTAAATGCTAAAGGCTATAAAAATGTGTTAGAAAATCATCTTATACATATTGGAAAGAAATAGGAGGTGAAAAATGGGGTTTTCAACAAGATAATGCACTTGTTTATAAAGTCAAAATCAAAAAATCATGATTTAGTAGCAAAAAAATTGAGGTTATCGAGTGGCCATCGTTATCACCCGACTTAAACCCAATGAGAATTTATGGGGCTTACTTTCTAGAAAGGTTTACGCCAATGGGAGGCAATTTAGAACTATCCAAGAGCTAAAAGATGCTATAGTCTGCGAATGGGGGAAAATAAGCAATAAATAGCTGCAGAAAGTAATCGAATCAATGCCAAATAGATTGTTTGAAGTAATTAATTTAAATGGAGCTAAAACTAGTTATTGAAATTTTTTTTGGCTTATTTTTAATTAAATAAAGTTGACTGGTCTAATATTTTTGCACCGCATTTTTTGACTTTTTTAAAAAAAATAGTAAAAGCAAATAACTATAGTTTTTAAAGTTTACTAATATTATTTCATAGTATTAACATTACTAATATTAAAACGTCAGACACATATCCTTTCATTAACTTATAAAAAATGCGGTCTAATAATTATGCACTGTACTGTATATAGAACTTTTTTATTTTTATCAACCAAAATATTAAAAGTTTTCAACCATAATTCTTCAAGAAGTTACTCATTTTATCAACCAAATACATTATAATTCCTTCAAAAATTTTCTTCCATATTTCAAATTTCCATGTTATCATTCTAAAAATTAACAGTAAAATGCAATAAAATCCAAGCCATCAAAAATTTAATCTTATAATGTATTTATTTAAATTACAAAGCGATCTTTGGCTTCAAAGAGATTCGAAGCGTATAATCGACTTCTTTCAAAGATGGGAATCCGAAAATCAACATGTCATCAAACTCTGTCATTTTTATTCTATTTCTCAACTTATTAAAGCGAATATCTTTAATAGATTTCTTAGGTGCAATCTGTTTGTTAGCTCTTTTGAATATATTTTGGAACATTTTTATAAGTAATAGATCATGAGGTATATTTATATTTCTGTGGCTTAGAAATGAAATCATATGTTTACTAACACGAATGCTGTTTTTAGTTATAAATAGCCAAATTTATATGAAGTTAACTAGATCCAATTTTCCATTTTTATTTTAGAGTTATTTTGTAATTTATCCAACCGCTCTTCGCTACAACTACACTTATTCTATTGTATGTAGGATAACCCTTCTTTAGTAAATACCGAGTTTTTGAAAATAAAACACCTCCTTTTAGATCACAATTAACTCACCGATTATCATTTATAAACTAAAGATATCATAAAAGACCCTCGATTAAAATGTCTAAATCGAGTTTTTGGAAATGGTTAAATGCATTAAAACATAGAACGAGCTCTTCGCTCATTTTTAACTTGTTTTTAGAAAAAGCACAAATAGTTGTTATTAGTGCAAGTAGAGCCCTTGTTCTTTAAATATTTATATACGAATTTGGTTGAATGCATCTGGAATAAAATTTTTGAAGAAAACATAATTTTTTGGTTGAAGTAGTTGGAAATAAAATATTTAAATATCATTTGGTTGAAATATATGTAGAAATTTTTTATTTTTATCAACCAAAATAGCTTTTTGCATAATTATTAAAACTTTTCAATCATAATAATACATTTTCTTCAAGAATTTCCTCATTTTATCAACCAAAGTATTCTGTTTTTTTCAAAAATTTTCTTCCATCTTTATTTTAATCGGTCGATGAATGAGAAAGTGGGGGTCCTAAATTAATGCAACTAACCACAAACAATAAAGTATAATGTGACCTGTAGTTGCATTTAATACTCTTCAATTATATATTTCTAATAAATAACTTCTCAACAAATCTTTATAATTATTACAACTCCTTGGAAATTTGTTCACTTAAGTATGACTAATACTTAAGTGAAGATCCAAACAAAATATCTATCCCGATCTTGAATTACGCATTAATATGTATTATAAATGCATATTTTGCTACATTGTTTATCTATTTTTCTGGGTTTCCAAAATGGAATTATCAGAGGTGCTCCTGATTTATAAACAAAACATCCCGATAATTAAAAATCTCTTCAAAAATTTGAGTATTTTAATATCATAGATGTAAAAACTTGATATCTCATAATATTTAGAAACATATTATTCAGATTGCGCTTTAAGTGTGTTTTTATTTAAAATATATAAATTACAAAGCTACCTTTGGAGTCAATGAGATATATAAAGTGAATTCAGCTTCTTTTTTCAAGCTAGGAAAACCATTAAACAACATATTATCAAAGTCCGTCATCTTAATTCTGTTTCTTAGCTTGTTTAGACTAGGATCTTTAATGACTTTTGCCTTTGGTGCTTTGTTATTAGACTTTTTTCCAAATATTAAAGTAGGATACATTAAAAATATTCAAAGTTCAGCTCCTATTTATATTTTTCCATAATCTTAAAATGAAATCATATGTTTATCTCCTTTATAGAAATAAAATAAAGCTTATAGATCTTTTGAATTTTATTTTTAAACATTTTGCTATTTTTTATATAGTACAGATCGGGATTCTGCGTTATAAATGATAAAAATCTATCTAGTAATGCTATAAAAGTTAAAATTGATATCGAGATTGAAAACACACCTCCTTTGGATATTATACTGCAGATCCTTTAGACATTTCAACTATAATTACGAATCCTTGATTTATTACAGTAAAGCTCAGTATGGAAATAAAGTGAAAAACTTGGTATATATAAATTAGTTGAACTAAAATATAAAATTTTCTACACTTCAAATTAATGCACTTTATTTGTTAAACAGAGTTTTGCTTTGACTTTCCATATAAACATAAAAGGGTGATTTCTAAATTTGGGAGATATAGACTTACATGGAAATTTATATCACATTGATTTATTTGGTAAAATGAAAACATTAGTCTCAAGAGACCCTTGAAAATGAAAATAACTATCCAAAATAAAATAGTAAATAAATTGATTAGTCAAGTTTTAATTTAAAGTGTCAATACCTTCCAATATGCTATAATGTTACTGAGTTTGCCTTGGAAATACAATGAAAATAATTTATTTAAATTATAGGGCACTCTTTGGAGTCAAAGAGATTCTAAGAGTATATTCAGCTTCTTCCTTCAATGATGGAAATCTAAAGATCAACATGTCATCAAACTTCGTCATCTTGATTCTATTTCTTAACTTATTGAAGTGAATATCTTTAGTAGATTTCTTAGTGCAATTTGTTTATTGGTATTTTTGAATATATTTTGAAGCATTTTTATAAAATGTCGGATCATGAAGTGTATTTATATTTCTGTGGCTTAGATGTAAAATCATCTGTTTACTAATTCACTAATTTCTTGTTTTTTGCTATACATAGTTAAATTATATTAGTTTGAATTTATAATTTTATTTTGTAATGTATTTAACTCATTTCATTATAACTTTATCATATGTATTAAAATCGTCTTATAGTAAAATGCTCAGAGTTTTCGAAATAAAATAGTCCTCACTTTATATCGCGATCTAGTCCATCCATTTATCATTATCAAGTCAAAATTATCATAAGAAATCCACAATTTAGACAACAACCATGTGAAAAAACTCGATTTAAATGCACTAAACATAAGATACTATTTTCCCCATTAGTCAAAAGCATAAATCTGATACAATTAGCGTAAAGAATCCCTTGTTCTAAAAATATTATATGTAATTAGGTCTATACGTCTTTGTTTTAATCGACTGACGAAAGAAAATGGGAGTGGAGGTCTTAGTCAATACCAAACAAGGCACAAACAATAAAGCATAACGTGGCCGTTGAATTTTTTAAATAATGTATAATCTTATATTTCTAATAAGCCGCCTTGTATCGATGAGATCTGTACTATTAGTTAACTCTCTAGGAATCGACACAGACAATCGTTTAGTCTATGTTGGAGTAAAGATCAAAAACCAATGTTTATCTTGGTTTTTAATTATACATATTTGTTTATTTCAAGTGCATGCTTTGCTACTTATTGTTTATCCATTTTGGAAATCTCATAAGTGCTCCTATTTAGATAAACAAAACCAACAATTAAAACGAAACACTATTTTGATGATATTTAAATTTTTATCTTAGGCTATTAAGTCTATGCGGACAATATCAAGTCAAATCCATTTGATTATTACACAGGAAAGGTGACATCATTTAAATTAGAAAATGTGTTTTTATTTAAAATATATAAATTACAAGGCTATCTTTAGAGTCAAAGTGATATATAAAGTAAACTCAGTTTCTTTCTTTAAGCTAGGAAAACCATGAAGTAGCATCTCATCAAAATCAGTCATCTTTATTTTATTCCTTAGCTTATTGAAGGTTGGATCTTTGATGCTTTTCACTTTAAGTGCTTTGTCATTAGACTTTTTTTGGAATATTGAAATAGGATTCATTAGAAATAATAGAGTTTTAGCTTATATTTATACATTTTTAATGACTTTAAATGAAATCATTGTTTATCTCCTATATAAAATCTCGAAGATTAAAAATGGTATTAGGAACTAACTAATTCGTGCATTTTATTCCATATTTCGATCACAATATTTAACTGTATTAATTATTAATGTTTTTACTGTATATTCTATTATATAACATCATTCCAGTAATCTGTTATGCAGACTAAATTTGATCACAATTGAACACAGCTTTTTGGGATATTTTCTGCAGATCCTTAAAAATTATCAACCATGTTTATGGACTCTTGATCTAATACGGTAAAAATAGTGTGCAATTAAATGAAACAACTTATACTTGTATTTATAAACACAATTATACATACACCTTCTATACAATTCAAATTCGAATATAAGGCATTCCTATTTTTCTTAGTTAAACACTTTTTGCTCTGCCTTGTTCATATAAACAATAAAATGGCGGTTTCTAAATTGGTACGATATTGGCTTAGATGAGTTTATATCGCATCGATCTATTTGGGAAAAACATTTGGTCTTAGAAGTCTCCTAAAAATTAAAATAGGTATCGGGAGCTTTTGAAATAAATCGATTAGTTAATTTTTAATTTAGAGATCATCGTCCAATTAATTTTCAGAAAATAAATAAAAATATAAGGATAAATACCTTGGTATAAATAGATATTGTGTTTTATTTGATTGTTACAACCCTGAGTAAGAAAAAATTTTTGATGGAGTCAATCGAGCCTTACCTGTCTTAAGATTGTAACCGTTAGCGAAATCTTTGATCATTAATCGATCTTTAGATTCTACTTGAACGGAACTTACTTCCAAAAATATATTTTCTTCTAGGGTAGAAATCCATAATTTGGTCTTGTCATGGCTAAAATAAAGAACTCCAGGTCCTGGTGTGCAATCTGAGTCAATACCCATATTGGAAAATTCCTTCTTTACAAACTTCAATGGATTATGTAGAATAAAATTTTTCCCTCCAAATTCGGAGTGTAATGGATACTAAATATAAATATAAAAGTATTTACTTTCCATGCTACACATCTAAGCTTTTTGTGAATCAATTTGACAGAATTTTTATAAAAATCCACTTTGGCGTAGAGTTTCTGAATTTTAGGCGCATGTTTGATGTCGTCAGAATAGATAGGAAATTGAGGTGCTGTATTTGAGTAATTATTGTCGAGATCTAATAAAACCTTTTCTAAAGAATTAGCAGCCAAAGTAGCCAATTTTTCATGTAAACTGAGGTAAGTATAATGATCATATATGTCCTAAATATGTTTTATAAAATATAATACAATTTTTTTTTGTAATATTATATCTCCCTTGTCGAATCGCTTGGGTGATATTGTTTGGATTGTAATTCCTGTTTCTTTTTCTTGATTCCACAATGCCCAAAATATAGGCGCCGCTCCAGGATATCTAAATAACAACAAAAAAAATACTGAGGCAATAATGATGGATGCACATTCAAAGTGTATTTGAATAATTCTAATATTTCTGGCTTTATAAATCTTCCAAAACTTACTGCAATTGCAGTATCATATTCATTTCTTAGCTTATAAATTTCCAACTAATTAATAATAATGGATTTTAGAATACTGCTTTAGTGCCTAAACCGTAATCTAATGTTTTTAATCCTTTTCGTTCGGCATATTCCTTAATCGGTGCTAAAAAATAAAAGAAAATTATTTACGCCTAAATTCAGTTTCCTTATTTCTTCCAATCATTTGAGCTTTTGGTGAACATACATGTAGTTTTGATATAATGTTTTCCTCTTTAAGTTTAATCAATGTCTTTAGACAAATTTTAGAAAATTCATCAGTTCCAAAGAATAAAACCTTGAGAGGCTTTTGAAATATCAATATTGAACGTTACTTTTGCATTTGAACTTGATGATCTAACTGTGTTTTTATGTATATTCAATCTCATCATATTTCGTAAATCTCTAACTCAAATTGAAATTCAATTCTCAGTCAAAGTGATTTCGATCAATGGTTTGCAAGAATAAAGGTATATCAATAAGCAATATAATTTATTTTGAAGCCAATTATTTATGTTAAATAGAGCATCTAAGTTTCAAGAGAAATAGAAGCTCTTCTTTGTTCAAATCGACACTTTCAGCTTCTGTATATATCGCTTCCCAAGAATTGGAAACAAATTTTAAAAAAGTTTCTTTGAACATAATCTTCTTGAAATCAGCGTTGAATATAATTATATAAATACAAATGAATTTATCCATTGTTACATTATCCAACAAGATCATACCCACTATTTCTACCAAGAAATTGCATTCCCATTTGACATAATAACGCATCATTGATATTAATAGCTCAACATTATTTAGCTTAAACAATCCCTCTGTAATAAAACCAGAGTAGACAATACTAATTAAACACTCTGATATATACTTGTGCTCTTTAGATAACTTTAGAAAGATTATATTTTCACCCTTCTTGTTCATCTCTATCATTTTACCAAAATAAGGAACTGCGATTTCAATTATGAATTTATGGGCTCTAACTTCGAAATATATACCATTATCATCATGTAGCTTTATTTTCAAGTCAGAGTGTATCTTTTTACCGAATAGTACAGAGTTTTTGCTCAATAAATTTAATCCTTTATCAGAATAATCGTTCTGATAAATCACTAAGTAACCTTTGATAACAGCACATCCGGTATTTATAACTAAAAGATCAAAATTGAGACGAATATACAAGTGAGTGAATTTTCCATTAGACTATTTATATGAGATATTTCTTTTTTGTCGATAATATAAATAGTAATCCAGCTAGGATTTTGTACCTTGGGGTTATCACTTTTGGTAATCTTGAGCCCACTAAAAATAAATATTTAAAATACTGATTCAAGTTCATCAAATCAACTTCTACACTATTGTTTTTGGTTTTAAATACACACCCGTTTTCCAAAGAAAAGTAGTGAATTGTATTTTCTTTATCCATTCCAAAAATTATCGTAAATGTTAAATGCAAAATACTAAATGTACACGTGTAATATTTGGATAATCGTATATAATCTAAGCTTACAATAATCTATCATTGTAGTATGATTTATGTCTATATTCAGCAAAGTTTAATTTATTGAAAAGCAGTCTAAACTTATAGACACTTGGCTAAGAATATAATAGCATCTTTATCCAATCCAATATTCTCCACAGCGCCATAAATACTTTTATAATTGGTCCTAATAAAGTCCAAATGTTTTTTACTTATACTGGATCTTCTATTTGCTTTTATGGTTATTTGTAATATTTGAGCAAAATTATCTAAAGACATTTTCTCTTCAATCAAGGAATATGCTATATCAGATAGAAATTTGCAGCCCCATCTTTCGGATATTTCCATTATTTTCTCAAGTTCATCAATTTTATCTATTAAGAAGAATCTCTTTGAAATCCATCCTGAATACACAGACTCTAATATCACAGAAAATAGATTTTCTGGCACATTATCCAGAGTCAAACTCTTACTATCAGATTTTTTGCTTTTTAAAATATCATCAAAATAATTTATCGACGTGATTAGTATGAAAGAATGTGCATTTATCGGCTCACACTTTTCTGGGGTAAAGTGTATAGTAAGATCTGAATACATGAGATTTTTAAACAGTACTGGATTCTGATTAATCAAGTTGATATCTGTTTCACTATAGTTATATTGATATAATATCATATATCCTTCTACATGGTTTTTGTTTATAGATATAGCTAAAATATAAATAATGTTCAAATACAAGTTCGCTGTGGATTACAGAATCTTGTTATATTTTTCACTTCTTTGTTCTCAGAAATAAATAAAGTTATTCTGACATTTTCAATTGTAGTTCTATCTTCACTTTTAATAGTAAGGATACTACAATGTCAAATCTAAAGATTATTTACCCCTTATTGAACGTGAGATCTATTTTTAGACTCCCCTTTTCTACACTTTTACTACCCTTTTCCTTCAATTGAAATTCGTGGATTGTATTTTCAATCATTTCTTTTGTATTAGAGTTCATTTGGGCTTTAATAGAGAAATGCGGTTTATATCTTATATGTAATTATATGATCATTTGATATATTAAGCCTATCGGCGAAGACTTCAATCCATTTCGATATTATCAATAGAAACATAACACCAGGAAGCTTATATTAAGAAATAAATGATTTAAAGATCAAAAATGCAAAAATTTTACTTTGCATTTTTGATTCCATAAGGTGTGGTCCGTTATTCCTACTCAATTTTATAAATTTAAATACAGACAAATTATGTGATTTTTGAAACACAAAACCACACACATTAAATAAAATTTATTATTATTTATTAAATTAAAGTACAAGAAAAACCTATGGGAATTGAATCCAGAGATAAAGCAAATTTTGTTGAAAAGAATCATGAAAAGAAAAATCAAGATTCTTCGAATCCAGTTAAATCTAATGAATCTAAGAAAGATAATACTATGGACTTCGATTATATTGATGAAAATATAAAAGAACATTTAGACAAGTTATTTAAGTAAATTTTAGAAACTACTAATACCAATGATGGAGTAGATGCTGATGGACAATCAGATGATGAATTTTACGACTGTGAAGAGTGATTCTAGACGAAAAACTAATAAAGCTTTAAACATAATTTTTTTAAATAAATATTCATATTATTAAATTAAAGCAATAAAATTTTAATAACCTTTATTTTTAAAGAATGAGAACAATTGAAAATCAAAACAGGGCAAATGCAATCTGCCACTATTAACGAAAATAGTGCTTCTAAAAAGTCGACTAGACACTTTAAGTACAAAAACTATACATAAGTCTGTAGAAGAAATAGGTACTTCTATTTATAAAAAAAGTCCTACTAAAATAATCACTTCTAAAGTCAAAAAGAAAATACCAAAATGTCCTTCCATATATTTCGAGGAGAAATGTATATAAACACTTTAAAAATGAAACATTAAATTAAATATATTTTATATCGTTTATTTTTAAAATAAATATTACGCTTCTTATTATTTTAGTTTTTTGACATGAATAACGGACCACACCTTAAATAGGGCTTTGGCGTTTATTCGAGCACATTCCGATCTGACGTCATAAATAGAAAGGAAATCAATGAAAATATGGACATATAAATAAACACATAAAATTTAAACACTTTCTGAATTATTATAATGATTTTTTCCAGAAATATTTCTACATGAGTAAGAAATTTTCAGCTTCAAATTTTTTGATCAATGTATAAAGCATATCAAAAGCCAGAAGCAGCACTCAAAAGAGCAGAAGGTAAACATAATAAACTAATTCTTTAGAATTTATAGCAGTAGGCCAACATAAAACTGCGTTAGATTCTTTACAAGAGGTATTGCTTTCTAAAAGGATTAGGTCAGTTTCTGTTGCCATTTTGGAACCCTTAATGGAGAAAGCCGTGAATCTATGTGTCAGTTTAAGACAAAGCAGAATATTAAAGGAAGTCTTGAATCATTATAAATTGATAACACAAAACGGTGAAATTTCCAGTATGGAAGTATTATAAATTATCTTATTTTGATAGAAAATTGTTAAGAAATTTATTTCAGAAGCCGAGAAAAGAGCATTCACAGAAGGAGAATCCGAAACGGATAAAGAAAAGGATATTGTTGATTTAGAAGCTCCAGACAATATCTTAGAATTAGCTTTAGATAATGTTTTAGAAGGGTCGACATCCTCTGTTTTCGGAAAAGATCCTAAGAACAGAGCCATTTGGTTTAGATTTTTATGGGAAGGATATTTAATGGTTTTAGAAACACTAAGAAATAACAAACCTTTTGAGCCCATATACTTCGTACTTTAAATCATTTAACATTTTTAGCAAATATGTAATATGGCCTTCAACTTTTGTAAAGAGAACGAATTGAAAGGAGAGTTCAGAAAATTGTGCGAGTTTTTGAGAAACCATCTATCCAACTTTCAAAGATATGCGCAACAACCTTATAGTATTAGTTTAGATGACAATGATTCTTTTCAAAAGCAATTGACGTTAAGATTTTCTCAATTAAATAATGCTACTGATTTGGAACTTTGGCATGAATCTTTCCGCTCTGTTGATGATATTCATACTCTTCTAACATCTTCTAAAATTACTCCTAAAGCATCTATGATGGCCGATTATTATGACAGAATAGGGAAAACTTTAATGATGTCTGAAAATTATTTATGGCATGCTGCATCCATTAACAAGTTCTTTAAAGTTTCATCGCTTAATCCAAAGCTTTCAAGTGAACTTCAACAAAAGTAATATTATATATTTTGATGTTTTAGGATAGCTACTAGGACTCTTTTGGCTGTTTTGTCCGTCCCTGTGGTGATACCTACCAAATACAGAGCTGGAATATCAGAATATGATGACATTAGATCTAAGGAAACCAAACTTACTAGCTTGTTAGGTCTCAATGCTGCACCTACTCGAACTGATTTGATAAATGATATTGTAATTACTACAAAATAATATTTAGATATCACACAATGTACTCAAACTAGTCCGACCTCAATTAAGAGATTTGTTCAATATTTTAGAGACTGAATTTCATCCTTTGTCAATCTGCAAAAAGATCTCTCCAATATTGACTGAATTAGAGAGCAATAAAGAGGAAAACAAATATATTGAACCTTTGAAAAAGGTTGTCATATCTAGACTTTTACAGCAATTATCGCAGGTTTATACAACTATAAAGACCGACTTTTTATTTAAGCTTGTCAATCATCCTCCTGCATTTAAATACTCAGAATCTCAGATCGAAGTTTTTACCTTGCATGGCTGTAAGAAAGGAGAGCTTTCAATTAGAATCGATCATAAGACAAAAACTATGCATTTCGAAAATGAAAGTTATTCTTATTCAAGTATCAAGATATCTGAAGGCTCTATTCTTCAGACTGCTCTTTCAGAAAAGCTTAGAAATCAATTGTTAGCTCTCACTAAACGCTTTCATACCTCTCTATTGATGATGGACTCGACTACTCGTGAAAATTTCATAAATCAGAAGGGTAAAGCATACAAAAAATGCCTTCAAGAGATGGAAGGCAAAAATAAGGAACTTCTTGGTCGCAGAGTTATTATTGAAAAGAAGAAAGAAATGATTGAAAATCTTACTACTAAAAAAGAAAAGGAAGATGCGAAACAAAGAGCTACTAAAATGCAGAAAGATCAAGAGATCGAGAAGTTCAAAAGACAAGAAGAGCTTAAAATGCGTGAGGAAGAAAGAAGACTCAATGAAATCGAAAAGATTAAGAATAGTGAAACTCGGAAATTAGTAGATGCGATCAAAGATCGAGTTGATATTGATTTCGAGAAATTAGAAGATATTAGTGAAGATAAGGTTATGGAATTGCAATCGAAGCAATTAGAAAAGGAAAAGAAGGAGATGCAAAACCGTCTTGCTGATGACTTCAAAGCTAGGGATCATTTGGAAAGAGCTTTACGTCAAGAAGAAATTTCACTCATTAAAGATTTAAATGAAAAGCAGAAGGTAAAAGCTAAAGAACTTTATGAAATCGATTGTGCCAAAGCCATAGAAAAGGCTAAACAAAAGTATGAAAATGATAAAGAAGCTAAATCAAGATTAAGTAGAGTTTATGACAACGCTTTATCTCTGAAATCCAAGCTGTTGGATGAAAAATTGAAGACTTATAATAAAGCCAAAAAAGAAGTTATTGACAAAATAGAAAGCAAGAAAAAGGCTAGATTGGATGAATACGAAAAACTTTACACCGAAAAGCAAAATAAGATCGCAGAAGCACAAAAAAGTGAATACTCTCTTGTTTAATTAATAGTGAAAGAAGAGCAAGCTAAACTTGAAGAAGAAAGAAGAGAAAAAGAAGCAGAGCAAGCAAAGGCTGCAGAATTGTATTCCCTAATCTTTTTATATTTTTAGAGCTGAGCAAAAGTCAGAATCGCCTCAAAAAGTAGGTGTTTATAAACCAGGAAAACTTAAGTTTTCTAAAAGTCCAAAAGCTGACGAAGATAATTCCAGACCAGCTACACCAAATACTCCTGGTGCTCCTTCTTATGCTTCTATTTCTAAAACTGTGTCTTCGACCCCTCAATCCTCTACTTTGGATGATAAGCCTTTCACTAAAACTAAATTAGATTTCTCTGCTTATAAAAGGAAAAAAGATGGTGACGCTACAAATTAACTAGCATTAAACTTTATTCTTTCGATTTTTACTCTGTATAATTAAGATGTTAGAAATGTGTATTAACCATTTTATGTTATCTAGAAATTTCATTTAGCCGTAATAAGCCTGATCCATCGACCAACTCCCGTTTATATAAAGTTTGAATAATATAGAAAGTCGCCACTTTATGATCTATATGCTTTATTGTATTCAACTAGAAAAAAGTGCTATAAAAGAATGTGACAAGGAAGCAGAATTGTGAGTTCTTTCTGAATATATGTTAATATTTTCCTCTTCTTTTATGCTAAAATTTCTCGCTACTTCTGACTTTTTCCGACTTCCCAATTTAAATCACTTGTCATTCTTATTATTAGCAGCCAACAAACTGGCTCTTTATTATCGTTCAGAGTAGTCCCCATTTTACTTATTAAATAATTGGTTGAACAAGAGTGAGAATTCATTAAAAATTTGGTTGAATTAAGAAAAGAATCAAAAAGGGAATACTCTGAACGAAAATAAAGAGCCTGATTATAAATGCGGTTGATGTTAATGAAATCATCAGGAAGCTTTGAAGATTTTATTAGAGCGTTCCGCGCAAAGAGGCACTCGAACTTTGTTTAATAAGGCCTTTAATAATATACTAATAATACAANTATTAGAGCGTTCCGCGCAAAGAGGCACTCGAACTTTGTTTAATAAGGCCTTTAATAATATACTAATAATACAACGACTTTTAAATTAATTTATATAGACTACAAGCTTTATTTATAAATAATTATATTTTGAATATTATCATGAANAAATTAATTTATATAGACTACAAGCTTTATTTATAAATAATTATATTTTGAATATTATCATGAATAGCTTACAAGAATTAAAAGATTAAATTTCAGATAAAGAACAGCAGATTTTCATCAAATTTGGCGTAATCCTGGGACACAGTTCTAGGATAATTCATAAAGAATTAGTTGAATCAGTTTGTAATAGTGCCTAAAAAAATTACAGTCTAGAATTTTGTTACTAAGCTTAAGAGATCTACAATGTGGTCGAAGATAACAGAGGAGGTGATACAAGTGATGCCTCAAAGAAAGAAAATGTAATAGATGAACTTAAAGAACTGATGGCCCAAACAAGAATATAAAGTTGCCACGAACTTTCCATGAGGGTGAATTTAGTAAAACAACAGTATTTCGATATTTAACAGAAGATTTACAAATGAAAAAACTATTAAGTAAATGGGTACCTCATTTTCTCACTGATTAACAAAGAGAACATAGAGTATTAGCATGTAAAAACAATATGCAACTCTTATCGAGACAAAATAACTTAATTAATCGAACTTTGGCAATAGATGAAACTTGGGTGTCTTTATACATGCAACCCCAACGTGACCAGATTCGATCTTGGAGAAATAAGAATGAAGACCCACCTGAATTTGTACTTCAATCTAAATATGAAAGAAAGAGAATGCTAATAATAGCAATGTATTTTCAAGACGTTGCTTATTGGAAGCTGTGTACTCATAAAGAGACAGTAATTGCAGAAGTCTATAAAAACTTCCTAATCGAATTATTAAACAAATGGTTACTTGATAAGAAATTCAAGGAGCCTATAATAATACATGATAATGCTAGACCACATAAATCAAATCTTATAAAGCAGCATTTTATTGATGAAAATATTCGGGTTTGGGATCACCCTCCCTATAGTCCTTATATTAGCCCATCTGATTTCAATTGTTTTGGGCAATTAAAGAGGAATTTAAAAGAGAATATTTACGGCGATTGGAATGAACTAGAAATTCAGCTAGAAATTTCAGTTCAGGAGCTTAATGCTAAAGGTTTTATGAATGGTATCCAGAAGTTACCCGAAAGATGGAGAAGTTTAATAGATGCAGAAGGTTCGTATATATAAACATACTAATTTTTAACATTATATCTTTTATAGTAAATTTTTTATTTAATTTTTTTCGAGTGTCTCTTTGCTCGGAACGCCCTAATATTAATTTTTTTTCAATTTTGAAAATGAGCCTTCTTACTAAAAGTAAAAACATAACTAAATTTGTTTTTACAAAAATAGCCTTTACAAGCAAATGAAAAAGATTTATTGGCTAACTTGGAAAAGACAGAACTTTTTAAACCGAAGATAATTTAACAAAACAGTAAATGTCTATAATATTTATTATATATAATTAGAAATATAAATTAAAAATTACATACAGCAGGAGTTAAAGAGAACTTTAAAGTTTCTTGGCTGTATAATAAGAAATCAAAATCTAACGCGTCGGTAATGTTGCATCTTTTGTTTTGCTTTCTTTTGAATACCTTATTGATATTTTTCTTAAAGTCCATCATATCTATTGTATGATATACAAGGTACATTCACTTATTTTATATTGTTTTTGGTGCATGAATTTTAATAATTGCTCAGATCCTCCATAAAATATAGAGTGCTCATGACTAAATCCAATAAAAAATGCATGAAAATTCAAAAAATTTGGTAAAGTTATATAGAGGCTTATAATAGGCTAAGATGATTAGATTATAATATACAATTGATCTTATTTTCGCTCTTTTTATTTTTTTGTTCAATTGCATTTATCCTTCTACAAAACCGGCATAGGTTTTTGTTCATCCAGATTCTATTGATCTGACATTTCCAAGGTTCAATAATTGTACCGAAGCAATGACAGCCCATCTTTCAAAGCGCTACAATCGTTTAGAGAAGATATTATATTTCTTCGCTTTGGTTTATTCGACAAAAGATACACTTTTAGGTATTTTCGAAAGTATATCACCATTCTGAATTCTTGAGATTACCAATCTAATAATTTGTTTAAAGCATGACTTTTAATTTTCTATTGATCAAATCATAACATCAAATTAAATTCACACGATGGGTCTACAACTCTAAACAGAATAAAACATTTAAATAATAAATTAAGAAGCAGTAGGCTCGATCATACTCTCTAATTTCTTAAATTGATCATCAACAGATGCAAAACCGAGAGATTGTCGTTCGTATGCTAGCTTATGAAACATGTTCAAATTAAGGATATACTGACTACCAGCCTAAAAAATTCGGTCAAGTAAAGTACTTTGTGTTGATCAATCTTGTTCAAAAATTGGACTATTAAATTTCGGATACTTTTTTGTGTATGAAACAAACATACAGTAATAGGGGCCAATCCTCCTGATGATTGTGGAATGCAAGAAAGAAACTAAAATAATAATCATAAATTAAACTACTTCAGTTATTTGTTCATCGGTTGTAATATTAGACAAAAAACTTCGCAGAATAACTTCCAATTCTTTATCAGATAAAACCTTCATGATTTTAAATTTCTGCAGCTGTCTTTCTAAGTGAAAATTCTTGATGGGTCTACTTTGCAAGTAATTCAAAAAGTCATTTTGATAATAAACAAATGATTGTGAATTGGTCCATCCTCTAATTCTATTGATATTAAATCTAAGTTCTTTTGTATAACTAGTGTCATCTGAGAAGAAAATTCCAGTTCCTAAATACCCAGTTTCATCTGGAGTATTTATAGAACTATGACCAATACTTGAAGGGCTTATATTTGCATATAATTGAGGGAAGTGTTGAATATGCAAAGCAGCTAAATTAACAAATCTAGAAACAAACTCATAAAATTTGTATCTCAAGCATATTTCTTCTGGTTGATTTTGTGCATAATGAATGATCTAAAAATTATTATTTGTGTTTGTACATCTAGTAAAAATTCGCTATCATACATGTCTCCTTTTTCTCCTATGAATCTTTGAATATATCCTTGACTTAAAGAATTTGGGTTGGTGGCGATAGATTGACCAGAAATGGAATTGGTAGCTGAGCGAGTATCTGAGTTATCAGATTGATTATCCAAACTATCCGAAGATAAAGGACTGATATCTTCGTTATCATTTGAAGCACTAATGTGCTGACTTACAATGACTTTTCCATTGGAAATGTTGCATAAAATATCCCACCATTTAGGATGTTCCTCAAAAGCAGGATTGGTGACTCCTGCAATAAACCCTTTCCTAAAAAAGCTTTAATGTTTGGTTGTTACTTTTGCAATAAATTATCAACGTTGGTCAAATTTGTATATGGGAAGGCTCTCTCCAAAAATCCCCTTAACACTAAACCAGAACCTGATCCAATAGCACAAGCTGCTAAAACATAGTTAACTACTTCAGAGGATGGAAGCCCGTACCCCAAAAATACTATTCTCTTCTCTGTCAACAATCCATTCAATAATATCATTATCGGTGGAGTGTTTTGTCCATTTGTATGCAAATGAGGATGAATAACGTTTGTAGAGGCGGTAGGAAATACAGAAAACGTATTAACCAATTTGATGACTGAAAACTAAAAAAGTCAAAACAAGGAAGTACATCTCCTACTTCTTCATCGTATAAAGTAAGTGGAATTTTGATAGGAACTTTAATACCATCATAACTGACTTCAGTATCATACGATATTTTAGCTTTATTTAAGAATCCATCTTTTTTATTAACTTTAGAGCTCTCAAAACTCAATTGAGAGAATCTCTTTTCAATGTTGGCATTAGAGCATTTCTCATCGAAATAAGATTTAAACAACATTCCTCTAATAATTTTCTTCTCATAAACGTTGAATTCTGGCTTTTCACTTAGATCCATTTTGTTTATAGATGCAAACAGCTTTTTCAATACTTCTATACTAGGATTTTGGAAGTACTTGTCTAAGGCTAGCAACAATAAAGGCTAGAAATTAAGAGGAAAATGTTTTGATTACTCTAAAAATCTGCAAAAAACGATATGAAGTTCCAATAGCCATGGATTTAACTCTTGCTCCTCTAAAAAAATTACTTAAACCGATATATACCTCCTAGCTTCAGAGTCATGTTTCGTAACACACAAATTCAAAAAATAGGTTAATTGTTTTGGTTTCTTTTCGAGGCTCTTTCTCTCTTTTTCAATGAAGAAGATTGTCCAATCTTCCTTTCTCAAATGAGCACCATCTGGCAACATGGTTTCGGCTAATATTCTAAAAGTTAATTTGTATATGGTACAATTCGTCATTAGAAACAATGTCTGGGTATTGATGCGTTAAGGAACTCCCTTTATCTATGTCGAACTCGGCTACTAAGATATATTCTATGTTCATTTATGATTTTGTTCCTTTCGTTAAAAATAGCTCCTGATTTTTTGCGTGTCGACAGAAAATCCTAAATTTTATTTCGAACTTTAAATTTTAAGTGATCAGAACCATCGATTAAGCGAAATAATTATGCATTTATCGAATTTCTTTTTACATTATTTTTTCTTTTATATTTTATTTCTAGTAGCAATTTCATAAAAACATGCGTAAAATGATTCAGCTAGCAAGTTTATCAGAGAAAACGCAACTTTGGAAATATTCTCTATATAAAATATGAAACTCTGGGAATACAATCATATTTCTGACTTCTAAATCTCAACATTTATAAAATACTTTTCGCCATAAATACTATCTCAGGTGATAATATTTATCTTTCCTTGACGTACAAAACGATGAATTAAATGTATTTATTGCTAAAAATATTGAATAACTAATAAATGATCTAAAAACGAATTATCAGATGATAAAATGATCATTTAGTCAATATTAGAACCCCATGAGCCCTAGGTACATGTTTAAAAACCCAAACAAAATGTTTCTAAAGAGAAGCGACAATAATTCACATATAAAAAGAGAGTGGAATTTTTGAACAAATAATTTTATAAAGTTACTCACCATCAATATGATCGCATTTTTTCGCATAATCCAGCGAATATAAAATTACCACTTTAGGGCAAGAGCGAAAAAGTACTAAAAATAATTCGATCTTGTAAAAAATTGTCTGAGATGGTTTATCAAGGTTTTACTATAGATTATATATATATCACGAATACCATTAATTTAATTTGTATTTTAATTTGTGATCAAAGTTTGACAAATGTGCGATCATTTTCAAGTAGAGGGTGGCGCAAGTAAATTTGGACACTCTAATTTTTGCGATGGGTGGTAATAAAAAATATATTTATTTAGCCAATTTTATTTTTTTAAAATAAATAACTTTTCAAAATGGAAAATAAAAATATATCTATTGAATATCAAAGTAGAATAAGAATAAAATGTTTATTAGAAACTGGAATGTCCCCTACAGAAATATCACGTCATCTAAAATGCTCTCGACAAACTGTTTACAATATAAAGAAAAAGGCAAAACGATAAGGAAAAAAGGGTCTTGTGGAATAGAAAACTTTGCGCAAACACTAAAAAATTTATAAAGCGTAATATGAAAGAAAAACATGGAGTTTCTGATAGAAAATGCACTGCCAAATTGAATTCTAGTTTAAGCTATTAAAAATGCAACAAAAGTATAAGTAAAAGAACAGTGCAAAGATATAGAAAATCAACAAATTGGGGGGAAATATGCTTATTCAAGACAAAATAAACCCCTTTTAAGTAAAAAAAATATCGATGATAGAATTAAGTTTGGTCAAATTGTTGAAAATGCACGGATTTTAACTAAAGGTGCAAGAGCAATAGAATTAGTTCATAATATCTTATTTACTGATGAATCTATTATTCAACTTTATACTCAATTAAACAAAAGGAATAATCCGTATTATACGAGCGAAAAAAGCCAGGTTCAAATAACACCTTGCCAAAAAAAAATAACTTTCTATTAGGGCGTTCCGAGCAAAGAGACACTCGAAAAAAATTAAATAAAAAATTTACTATAAAAGATATAATGTT
>NIPM01001278.1:5557-29411 GCA_002738285.1 Holacanthella duospinosa | reverse complement strand
GGGGATTGAGTCTTATGCTCAAATCCTCACAGCAGTGCACAGCGGTTCCTTTTGTAATATAATGATCTTGGCATAAAACTTGTAATTTTGGAAAACCAATTAAAACTAGCTTAGATCGATAATGTCGCTCCGCCCATTTCATTCACTGTAAAGCCAAGAAATTCGGATAATTAAGTGAATTAGTAAAGGGAGCTGAAAACCGTACTGCAGTCANTGGGGATTGAGTCTTATGCTCAAATCCTCACAGCAGTGCACAGCGGTTCCTTTTGTAATATAATGATCTTGGCAACAAGCAAAAAACTTGTAATTTTGGAAAACCAATTAAAAATAGCTTAGATCGATAATGTCGCTCCGCCCATTTAATTCACTGTAAAGCCAAGAAATTCGGATAATTAAGTGAATTAGTAAAGGGAGCTGAAAACCGTACTGCAGTCAGAAATCATTAGAAACATCCAAAACAGAATAAAATAAACATAAATTAACAAGAATGGATATTACAATGAGGCACTTCCCGTTGTACATGAAAGAACTTNAGAAATCATTAGAAACATCCAAAACAGAATAAAATAAACATAAATTAACAAGAATGGATATTACAATGAGGCACTTCCCGTTGCACATGAAAGAACTTATGCATAATTTCGATAGCTCTGATTTTGAGCGAAGCGTTGAGTTGCGTTGCTTTTTTCTTCAAAACCCCAACGCAAAAGCATTTCCATCATCTTTCGATAGCTTGGCGTTGAGGAGCGTTANTTGCTTTTTTCTTCAAAACCCCAACGCAAAAGCATTTCCATCATCTTTCGATAGCTTGGCGTTGAGGAGCGTTACGCCGGATTTAGACATTGGCTTTCCCCACCTCTCAGCCTGATTATCGTCCAGAGAATCGTATTTTCTAAATTTTCACTTTGGCCAAGCGTTGGCATGGCGTCAGCCTTGCCGAAGTTTCAGATGAAGAATTATATTTACACTTTATCTGCTCATCAGGTTGTCGTTGGCTATTCGAAAGTTGAAATGATTGAACTTTTTCAGAGCTCATTTGTCGCTGAAATTACTTAATTCAATTAAATAACTTAATTATTCAATTTCGTAAACTTTGTTTACTAAATAATCTTTAACTCATCATTCAGTAATTAACTTTTGGATTTGATTAAGCAAAGTCAACTTAAAAAGCAAATTCAAGTTTTTTCTTCCCATTGCCAAAAATTTTCAATTTACACTTTCTACACTCAATTATCCAGCCGAAGAATGGACGACGAGCAATTGGCCTTTGCCTAAGACAAAGTGTAAATACTGTAAGAAGCCTAGGCTGATGCCATGCCAACGCTCATCCTATGGGTGGCGAATGTCTAAATCCGGCGTTAGAGAAAAGTCAGATATTTTTTAACTCGNAGCGTTAGAGAAAAGTCAGATATTTTTTAACTCAACGCGCGTTAACGCCAATATCTGACCGACCCAGATATTTGCGTTGGCGTTGACGAGCGTCAAGTCTCTGCTCATGTGTAAAGTCACATGATCTTCTGATTTTTATTATTTGAATGAAAGTTGAGAATTCCAAAGTAAATTGATTAAACAGGTGTTGAATTTAAAGTCAGATTACGAAGTATAGATTCCATTTGTCATTCTTTCAAACTACCAACCATTCGTTTGATAAATAAGTAGAAATGTCTAATAATAAGCTTAAGTTCAAAGTGACACAATTAAGATGTATTGTAGGAAAAGTAGCACAAATTAATGCAAGGAGAGAAAACAGTGCTCTTTGGAAAAAGGATGAGAAGACCTACCATGACAAGCATGTTGTCAAAGCCTCCCTCGTAGGAATCAGTATCCACTTCAACTAAAATTCCAGGTTGGATTAGATTCTAGATTATGAGATAATTTTAAGTGATGACATTAATTACTTTACGCTAATGATTAGATTAGTGTTTTATTTTTAGAGAATGAATGCAAAACTCTATGGAAAAATTTAAAGGATTCCTTTTCTGTTAAAAAAAAGACATCGAGTGAGGGTTAGAGCGGTGATGAATTATCAGACGTCACTGGGGCAATGAAAGCAAGGAAATGGGTATTCTAGGATCAACTACAATTTCTTCATGACCAAACAAAAAACAGAGGGTAAACAATTTAAGTTAAGTTAACCTTATTAGTAATACATTTTTGTACTCAAATTCTATTCTTCTTCCAATTCTTCCAATTCTTCCAGTATTTAAGACATCATCGAACTATGAACTCGACTCACATAATGATTTGAAAAGTCAGGCAACAGGAAACAAACCTGACAATGAAGTAATATACTTTGAAAAGATTTTATAATCAGTATTACTGCTAGGTAAAAGTATACCATGTTGATTTTCTAATTTCTTAAATTAGAAGTCTGTTGTAAGAAACTTGGCATTCCTGGCGTGTGAAGACAGTTTTTCTAGTTTCTCAGGCGACGTTACACCTCAACATCTCCTTCATATCCCGATTCCGCAAATTTACTGAAGGCTGATTAATTTAGATCAGATAAAAATAGATCCACTAAAAACTACATGCTAGGAAAATTAGGCGCTCATATTGACATCATTAATTAAACATTGCACATCCCAAATACACAGGAAAATCCATTTCTTAATTATTTAGGGAAAATAAGTTCAGGAATCCCTACTTCGAAAAAGAGAAAGTGTGAACATAATTTTACAAATAGCTCATGCTTACGTTGATGGTACTGAGGAGAATTTAGTTATTCAAGTGATTAAATCATAATTTATAATTATTTCCGCGTTTTATTTTCAATAAAAGTTGTTCTGAATGTCTAATTTGTGTACCACTCATTTACACCTGCAAATTCACACTGTCAAGGCACAGAGCCTTTTGCATTAAAATATTCACAAAAAGCTTCCCTAACTTCAAAAGCTTCTTCAAAATAAATTTGATGCAAAGTACATGACATGTTTTCTAAAATTGAGTCTCGAACTTCTTCATGTCGCCAAATTCCATTAGTTAGGTTTCCATTCTCATCAACAGCATCTCCGTAACCAGCTGTGCAATAAATAGGTGATGTTGAATTAGACATTAAGAAATTATGTAAAATAACACAAGCATGAATTATGAAGTCCACATTCTCGGGCTTTTGTGACAGGGTACCTCTAAGTACTCTCCAACGAGCCACTAAAATTCCAAACCCGTTTTCCACGCATCTCCTATAATAATTACATCAATTCTATTATTCAAAAAAAATACTTCTGGTTGGATCCGACTAACAGTGGCTGAGTGAAATTAAGGAAGTCGTTAGTAGATTGTTAGTGGTTAGGTGGTTAGTAGTTAGGTTAACTACTAACCACCTTCGATCGAATACAACCATTACTTGGGTTACCTTGCGCGACTTAATCTATAATTATAATTTTTTCGGTCGTTGCTTATTAACTTCGCAGGAAACGGACGCACAAAGTTTGGACGATGTTGAAACGCCTAATCACCTAGTAGTACATGAGGCACAGTTAAATTTGAGTTTGGCAAGCATTTGGGTTTTGGAATCTTCACATTTCCATTATCAAAGGCTTTCCCAAATGTTGAGTTTTTCCAAACTCCTCCATCCGAACTTGAACCAAAACCTCCCACATCGACAATTAGACCCACATTTTGCATCCACAACAACCATGAGCACAATTGAATGAAAATTCTGCAAATATTTAAACATCAGTTAATATAAGTAGTTATGTTTAACCTAACATAAACATTACTTTGTAATTATAAAAATTACTTCCGGAATTTGCTGGAGCTTGTATCCTAACATGTTTTCCATCAGTAGTGCCAATACAATTAGGAAACTGCCAACGTCTGTTAAACTCTTCTTCAATATCTACCCACTCGTTCACTGTTGGTAACAGATGTTCGTTATAAATGATATGATCGTATTTTATTGCACTCTACTAAATGTACCTTTAAAAATTCAGGCTTCAGGGAGTGGAATATGACCTTACATGTTTCTCTGATAATATGACATGTGGTTGTAAACCCGATTCAAAAAGCAAACGAAATTGAAGCCATACTATCCCCAGATGCTAGAAACCTATTTACGAATCAAAAATTAACTATATTTACATTAACAATTACATACAATTGTTAGCTTAAAGTAATGGCTAAATGGTGTCCAACAGAAAGACTTTCTACCCGACGGCCTCTTTTTTTAAAATGGAGAAACCTTCCGCTTGGGCTCTTCAAACTCAGAGCGGTCATTCGGAGGTATTTTTTTTTTAAATATATGGTCCTCAGTGCTTAATGACTTCACCTAGCCAGATCATTCAAATCATTAAATTCTAATAACCAGCCTAGGGTGGCCCGACGACACATTTTGCTATTGTGTTGTTCGGGCTAAGCATAGCAGTGTGCTATGGTTACCGGTCTTGGATTTGGCAGATTTTTGAGCTAGATTAACAATCTAGCACTAGCACAAGAGCTGTTTCTGTTTGTTTTTCAGTCCTTAAGCACTTTGACAATGAATCCAGACTGCCTGTATCTTCATGATTAGGAGTCTGGAGTCATGTCATGTTATGAAAAGATGCCGATAAGATTTCCCAGCAGAGTAAGATAAATGTCAATAGCTCACCCTGTTTCATGTAAAGTAAGTAAAGTATGCGTAGTAATAGATCCACGCTACCAGACGCTTGAAAAGGTTGTGTACACGTGCACGTAAAAAGAGCGGGGCCTGATTCGAGGCAGCAGAAATACAGAAAAGCAAGTCTGCGGGATTTCCAGATAAAGTCCCTATCCTCTTGATTGGGTGAAAGCCAATAAGTCAAATAAGCTTCCAAAAAAAATTAAATTAAATCTTAATTAGGTATTTAAATAAGTTAGAATCAATGTACGAACGAGCTTACCAAGAGGTATAGGAACCCAGTGATTATCTATTTTTTCAGGCAGGATGCACCCACCATTTTGGTTTACTTCTACTTAAAATGGATAGGGTAAAATTTTATCCCTACAAGTCATGTAACAAAGTTTAACGCTCAATTTGAGAAAACCTATGGAAATGCACAAGCTATTTTCAGGCGTTACCGAGCGTTGAAATAATTTTTAAGCAACGCAACGCTACTGGTTGTAACGCTCAGAAAAAGCTATCGAAATGAGGCATATACTTTAAAAGAGTAAGTATTGTGGCACCAAAAAAGAATTTTGAATGTATAAGAAAATCCGAATCATCTGATTGGTTGAGATTTTTTTCATGACTTGAAAGGAATTAACAGCCTCGACCCGTCTATACTTCTTTCACTTGAAAGTGTACTCTACAGTCTCACCTATCCTTCTCCAAATTATTCTTGATTCATTCAACATTTAAATATCCAAAAACTTTAAAACAAGTCATTCTTTTTCCTCCGCAATCAATTAAATCTTTGTTGTTGCGTAATTTTCTCATATCTTTCAGACGTATGAATATCTGACTAATTACTAAATTTTCAAACAAATTATTAACTTGTATTAAACTAGAATAATATGAAAAAATCAAAAAATTTAAAACTTTTGAAATTTTATTCTAGCCGAATTTGTTGACTATTTTTTCTTTCAAGTTTCAATTTTTAGCGTTCTCAATAACCTCGAAAGAACTTGTGAAAAAATTAATTTCGTAAAGTATAAGTTCTTTCATGTGCAACGGGAAGAGCCTCAATGAGATATTACAATGCGATGTTACAATCAACAGCGGCTGCCTGAATCCTAGCCTGATCCACCATCCCAGCCAACAGACATAATAGTGCTCGATACCAATCAGCGACCCTAGTCAAAAATTAAAAAATCTTGTGATACTCTTAATCTACGGGTACGGATGTTCGCCAAACCTCAAAACTCGCACCTATAATCAGATCAATTTTACTATTATAGGGTTGTATGTTAGGTTTATACAGGGTAGGGCATAAGTAAGTACACATCGAATAAGTGAGTTAGATGTGAGTTAGGAAGGAATGAGATCGGGGGTTTCAACCCCCTAATTTTTTATATATGCCTTTCGCAGTTAACACTTTCTCCATGTGTACTTACTTTTGCCCTACCCTGTATTATAAATGCACTAAATAATTAGAAATTAGCAGAAGAAGAAAATTATGTGCAAAATTGAGGGCAAGATGAAGGAGAGAAACGGTGCCTACGTCCAACTGAACCGAACACTTTATTGTGTGGCAAAAGTGTTTTAGAGTATTTAGCGTGTAAAACTTGTGACTATTTGCATTGAATTAGCACGGCCTTTTTTTTTCAGGTGAATTAATGCCGGCACTGCAGTGTACGAATTCTGAAATATCGTAATTGTTACCAAAATGTTTCCAAATTCCAAATTGTTTCGCTTTCCAAAATTCGAAAAAATAATTATCAAATATTAGTCTTCTCAAGTATGTAGTGTGGCGGCAATTAGCTGTAACATAAAAAGTAAAAAAAAAATTCAAAATTATGAAAATCAAACTTCAATGCGTACTAGACATCTCATTTATTTATTCATTCATTTTCAATATTATCGCTTTAGTCTTTCCATTCTGGTTTCTCTAGCTTTCTTGGGTGGCGTTTTCCATTTGGGTATAATTTCTAATTCCTCATCTGTTCCGAACAAATTTTCATCGATCATACTGATGCCTGTTCTATACTTTGCTATCTCCGTCCGTTGTCTGGAGAAAGTGAAATATTATTACTTTTAGTGAATTCTATTTCAACAAATATAATTTCTCATAAAACATTAAGTGAAAGTGTTAGTAAATTTACGAATTCTCCTAAGAACAGTGTAAGCAAAGTATTATAAAGGGCGTTCGATGCGATGCATCGCTTGACTCAACATCTAAATACTATAGAGATTTAAAATAACTCATTGTGTCGGGAATTAGGTATTGTTGTGGTGACTGAAGGGTCTGAGTAGGTTCTGGAGTCCTGTGAGCAAGGGCTTCGATCCACCAGAAGTCATGACCTGTGTAAGTGGTGATGATACTTATAGCCGTTGACACACACAAAATAATAATAATAATTGTGACAGAGACGAGAGGTTAGTTTTACAATAAATTTATTGAATCAAAAACGGACAGAAAGAAAAAGTTTGAGTTTCTCCGAGCCATAATTTTGAGCTCAATGAATAACTGTCCAAAATCTAGGTCTGTTAGGTTCGGAAGTCTGGAAAAAACTTAACTTTTCAAATGACAAAATGAGAAGTTAAACTTAAATTCGATTTTAGCTTAGACCTAGGTAGAGGGTTACGGAACAATCTTTTCCAGCAGTTTCTTCTAAGATTATTTTGCTTGGAATTAACTGTTGTTGGGATTGGTTGATAGATTCTAAGGAGGAGGATTTCCCATACATTCCTCAAAGTTGCTCCTACCCGAGGGCGGTAGGGGTCTCCTGTGGAGGAACTAAATTATTATAAATGTAAATATGATTATTAATTAAACTTAACAATAATAGGCAGAAATCGAATTTTTACAAAAGAAATAATAATGAATATGTAAATTATTGAAGATGGGAAACGGGTTCTTCGTTTTCGGTAAGGGATTTTTGAAGAGAATGAAGTATTCCAGTATGTCCAAAATCAGGAATTGTTTAAATCGGTGACGATGTTGAGTACTGCCCGTACAATCTCCACATGTACTCCTGTACACAAGCCAAGGTACCGCCCGTACCATGACTATCCTGTACTGCCCGTACATGGTCGACAGTTTCGAAACATCCAAAAAGTCATCTCATGGCTCGAATTAGTCCATGAATTGTGGGTTGATTCTTGCACCAGCCGAGAATTTCTATAAGTACTGGTTATTTTCACTAAACAGTTCTTTAAATTGAACTAAAAAGATTGATTAAATATGTTACTATTTGAAAATTTGTTTCCCTTCAAATTTGCACCACGGTTCATTATGGGAACATTCGTGAGCTATGAGTAATTTGCATCTCATAAAAATAAATAATATCATTGACAAACAAAATTTTTGAGATTTTAAACTCAACTGAGTTTTAATGAAATTGAAATGTTAGAACGTCACTTGACTGAAGAAATTTTAAATCAAACTCTACTATCGCTCCTGCGGTAGGCTCAGACAAAATTGATCACTTTTAACTTCCGGGATAGGATCAGCTCCATGGTCCATCTTTGGGATCCTATGGGCTCAATAATGAGTCATTTGCCTCCATTATCCAAATGGGCGATGCCGCTTATACGCTGGTCATCCCCGAGGTATGCCTGTTTGGGTCATCTTCCAAATTGGTCGCACATGCGTACCAAATATCATCCTATCCAGGGAAGTATCTCACAAAGTTAGAGCACCGAGGTTTAAGCCGTAGCCATGGCGAATCTTGTAGATATGAAAAAAAAATTCGCCAGAAAAGTTCAGTATTAGCTGTAGTTAGAAGCCAAATTGGGAACTGGTGTTTTTGAGTCACTATTGAGAAACTGAAGTTTCCGTCGAAACCAGTAATTAATTGCCATGACATGAGCGCAGAAAAAATCTAGCGTGTTCATGTATAAATAAAATTTTCACCTTTTCACTACATTTTGAGTGAAATAATATTTTAGGATATATTTAGTTTAGTTGTTTAACTTTTACAACTTTGGAAATCATAGTGAAGCTATCATTTGGTTATTAAACTTTGAGCTCAACTGATGTGAGCCGATGCCGACATCTGAGTCGGGCTAAATTGTTTGAATAATGATACGCGGCGTTAGGTTTGCGACCCATAGGGTTGAACCTTTGCCTTTTTGAAAATATGAATAATACGTTTCACTGACGTTGAGAGTTCAGAAATTATTCAATTTTATTTGAAACTATCATTCTGCTTCTAGTGCATAACAATTTTTTTTGAAATAATAAGGCATGCGGTTTGCGACCCATTTGGTTAAACCATTGCAGTGACCTTTGACGCACTATAAAAATTCTGATTCTCAAATGAAACAGAATGAAGAAAATTTGAACTGCATTAAATTAATATGAATTTCTATCATGTTTTAACTTTGAATGTATAAATTATAGTGAGATTTATTAATGAAATCGGTGAAATTTATAAGTTAAGAAAAATTGTTGTGTTTGGTGACATGCCTGTCGTCTCTACTGTCGTGTACTTTCAATTTAAATCATCAAAAAATTCAAAAAGAAAGTTCTTCATAGTATTACGCCATGACTCAAGCGGAAATTTTAAGACGTACCCTACCATTGAATTGTCCTTACATTTATTTGTCCCTCCAATCTTCCATATCATCATCTACTTAAATCTTTTGCTCAATCAGTCTGGTTTCTGTAATATAAAATTATTTTCTTAGTGAATTTGTGGGAATGCTTATGACAAATGTCTGTCTAACTCCCAATAAAGTAATTGAATTTTTAGTCTGCACCAATTTTGTGTGCATCAATAACTTATTTTGATCTTAACTCATCGTCCAGTTTTGCTTTATTCTCTTGGAAAAACTATTTGTTCAACTTTTTTCTGTAAAGTTTGTATTTTTAGCTCAATTTACTGATGAAAAACATTTATAAGTCTCGCTCAACTATAACTTACCAGACAAGGAGTCCAATCCTAGGTCCACAGGAATCGATTTCGATTGAACCATTAGAAATTAACAATGTACAATGCTGGACAAATTTATAAAACAACGAAGTTACTTTTGGCCCGTGCTCTTTGCTGGAGAAAATCGCTGTTTTATACTAGAGGAATTTAAATATTAAGTTTAGGTCTGTACCAGACCTAATTATGAGATTCTCGCCACAAATATGTGACGTAACGGGAGCAGCGGAAAAAAAGGGACTGAGGTAAATTGAGAATTTACTGTTACTAATCGCGCGAATTTCATATTAGTAGTATTTTTTTCGGATTAAGCGGGATTTTGTAGTGTGGAAAACAGGTTTCCTAATTTCCCTAGTAATACCACTGAGGAAATGGCAGCATCCCAACAAGGTCTTAGAATTCGTATCGGACGACTGATTGAATCCAACCCGGGTATTACGAAATTGGAGGTTGTTAAACATTTTCAACTGGAAAATATCCGTAAACAAACAATTTATAGGATAATCAAAAGGGTTGAAAATGGAATCCCAATGGAAAGAAAAGTTGGTTCCGGCAGAAAGCCCAAAATTATGACGAAAGAGAAAGTCCTTAAACTGGAAAAGCTTTTTGAAGGAAGCGACAAGATTAGTCAACGGGACGCAGCAAAAAAATTCAAATGCAGTCATCGACATATTCTGCGGACACTACAAGACAAGACCAACATCAAATGTTTCAGAAAAATTCAATCCCCGGAGTACACAGAAGAGCAAATTCTCAAAGTGAAAACTCAGTGCCGAAGATTATGCAGAAATTCTCAAGGAAAAAAGTTCATCATTGACGACGAACATCACTTCCCCTTAAGCAAAGCTCTTATCCCTGGAAACAGTAAATATTACTCCTCAGACAGGCAGAGTACTAGTCCAGAGGTAAAACTAAAATTTAAACAAAAGTTTGAAAAAAAAATTATGATGTGGATTGCACTTTCACCGGATGGAATCAGCACTCCTTACTTCATCCCATCAGGCCTCGCCATTAATCAGAATAATTACAGAACTCAGTGTCTTGCAAAGAGACTCATTCCATTCATCGAAAAATATCATTCGGACAGCAATTACATCTTCTGGCCAGACAAAGCATCTTCTCATTACGCGAAATCCGTGATTGACTTTCTCCAAGAGAAAGTCGTTCATTTTGTACCAAAGGGAGAAAATCCAACCAACTTACCCCAGGCCCGTCCAATAGAAAATTTTTTTGGTTATTTAGATCAACTAGTGTACAGAGGTGGTTGGAAAGCCACTGACACTACTGCTTTAATGAAAAGAGTGAAGTATTGCTTGAAACAAGTGAACATGTCAGTCGTCCGAAAGAGTATGGAGAAAGTTCGCAAACTATTGCGCGCCTGTGCCGAAAATGGACCATACTCTATCAACCATTAGTGGAACCGTAAGGCAAATATTATACTCTATCGAATGGAATTACATTCGGAATTTTATATTTGCAGGAACTTGGTCAAAATATGAAATTTACATCAGTTCCCTTTTTTTCCGCTGCACCCGTTAGAAGGACTTTCTCCTTCCTCAAGACTTAGTCCGTCTTTCAAAAACTTAATTCCAGACCTAATTCCCTCTCACTTTAGGTCTGAGATTAAGTCCAAACCAAGAGTTTTGTTTTTTTGTTTTTCTTCAGTTTATAAGCAATATTTAAGTTTTAGTTTCATTTGTTTTAGTTTTAATTGTAAATTACGTAATGTTTTTAATAATTAATTAAGTATTGGGTCTAAAAAAAGGTTGAATTTTGAAAAAAATCGAAAGTACGATCTGGGTGTTTAGGTAGGAACAGTCAGTTAATCCATTTTCTGTGGATGCTAATTTACATTTAAACATTCTCATAATTTTAGCATATCATTTTTATGAAACCGGAAGTTTAGGAAACAGTGGTCATCTAAAGTATTAAAATCGTAACTAGTTTTCTTAAATTTTACTGGTGGTTAATCTAAGCATCCAACCAATCAAGCCAAATGTTGGTCTGGACTTAATATTTTAGCCTCTTAAGTTACAACAAACTCAGACTCAAACCGAGAGTGTGAAAGTCGAGAAAAATTAGGACGGTCCAGACCTAAACCTAATATTTAAATTCCTCTATTTATATCCAACTTACTTCGTTCTGTTAATTTTTCTCAGAATTAAAGGGTCAAAAGTTATGATTTATTGAAAATCAAGTGATTTTGAACCAAATTCTGTTACTTTCTTCTTAAAACCTCACTTCCCTTTCAGTCTACCTGGCAAAAANTCAAGTGATTTTGAACCAAATTCTGTTACTTTCTTCTTAAAACCTCACTTCCCTTTCAGTCTACCTGGCAAAAATCCTACATGAACATTTCTAGAAACCATTTCTCAAGTAACGCTCTGTAGATACTGGAAGTTCACTTGATNAAAAAATCCTACATGAACATTTCTAGAAACCATTTCTCAAGTAACGCTCTGTAGATACTGGAAGTTCACTTGATTCACATAAAGTAAAATTGTTTCCCATACTGTAGTAGGATTAGTATCGGCCGATACAAATAAGTCATACAGCTTTTTAACCCTTTTTTCTCACGTTTTACTTTTTCTGCCCTTCAGATTCGAAATTAGAAAGTTGTGTTTATAATTCGCCGCACACTACCTAGGGTGGGTTCGCATAGCTAAGCATTAATAATACTGAAATCAACTAAATCTAATTTATTATAATTAATTAGTAGTGTTCTCTATGACTCCCAGCGTTTTNATTTCCAGGAAGGTAGAGAACTGTCTCCCCAGCCCTCGTCCCGTCAACATCTCTCCCAAGACAGTCAATTCGGAATTCCTTTTTCCCCATTTACGTCCCGTGATAATTTGACCTCTGACCTAACCCTGCCCTTTGATAATTCCCCGAACCCTATCCTAAACCCAATCCCCACCATACNATGACTCCCAGCGTTTTTGAGAGCTGAGAGTCATTTGGCGACTCTGATTCCTTCGCGATTGAATGTCAGAATCATGACACCTTTAAAACCAGGCTTCGTTATTTTTTTGATTTTTTTTTGAAAAAATCAAAAACATCGGATTTTTTTGATAATTATTCGATTTTTTTGATAATAATCAAAAATCAATTTAATTTAAACAAAAAATGAGTTTAAGTCGGTCTGTTATTTCTTTAAACTTTTTCCCACACCTTTTACATTTGGCCCACAAACCTTTATTATTCTTTTTCTTACTGGAAATAAAGTGATCCCAAATAGGATCGTTGCCCTCTAGGCATTTTGCTTAGCAATAATTTCACAAATATCGGAAACACAACATTATTTTTCTCCCTTAATTATTTTAAAAGCGGAAAGAGTGCAACCGGCGATAGATCGCATATACTGTAGTCATAAAAGTCATTGATAAGAATGGTATTTATTTTAGTGAGTTTTGTATGCGAAATATGCAAAGCGTTTATTGATTTGAAAAAATCAAAAAATCATGATTTTTTCAAGCTTGATAATTATCATTGATCATTTTAAATGATAATTATCACCCGATAATTATCACGAACCCTGTTTAAAACATGTTCAAATGACCATATCGGACTTATTTTCATTATTTTTTCTTGACTATGTTAATCGTTAAATAAATCAAATCAGCCTAAGCTGGTTACACGACATATTTTCCAATTGTGACGTTCGGGTTAAACATTAAAAAGGAATTAAATAAAAATAAAAATTTTAATTTCAAATTTTAATACCAATTTTCCATATTTTGTATTACGTGACTCCAGAGGCAGCCATGACTCTGACTGACTCAGAGTCGTCTCCTAACAATCAAGAAGTCAGATTTATGACCTCGAGTGTCAAGTCCCAAAGCTTAGAGGGTCAGAGTCATGACTCCCAATCCAATTACTTCATTCAAAATCAATCAGATCACTACCAAATTTTCAAAATCAAGTTTGTTTATAAATGAATAAAACCTAAATTTTTAATACTTATGAAGTCATGACTCTGACTCTAAATGTTGGGAGTCGACTCTCGGAGTGATGACACTGACTCTAAATGTTGGAAGTCGATTCTCGGAGTCCAGAGTTACATAATACAAAAATTGCCAATCTATAGTATAATCGGAAATGAAAATTTTTTGTACGTTAAAGTCAGTCATGACTCCGGAGTCAGAGTCATGGAGAATACTAGTGCGAGTCCTGAAAGTAAGGATTTTTTAATGGTACTATACATGGACCAGTCCATGGTAGACTAATGTTTAGTTACAATTCGTACGGGGTGGGGTATTTTAGAACAACCGACCGGAAAATTTAGAAATTCAAGGATAGTAAAAAAAAAAAAGAAAAAAAAAGTGTATGACTTATTTTGTATCGGAGGATACTTAGGATTACATAGTACAGAGAGAACCAACGGGGATGTAACAGGCCGTCCTTCACCCTTAACCCAGAGTCCCACACTTCACTTTTTGGGCAAATCGCCCACACATTCAACAACAGTAAAAGAATTACAAGAAAAAATTTATATTGTGACCCAAGTTTGACCCGAATTGACTAAGAGAAACATGTATGACTAACTCTGAAGGGTACTTATTATTACTTATTATTAAAAAGTATTAATAAGAATGAGCTTACCTCCAAACCTTAGACTAATTGTGATTAAGTATCACTACAAATACCCAGATGAGTCACACCGAACTTAAGGATAAAATTAATACTTTTGTTTCGCATGTTAACAATCACCCACAAATGCTTTAAAATGTTAGAAATGAATTCTATGACAAATTAAATTACTGCTTAGGTATGGATGGGGCTCACTTTGAGCAAATGTTTGAAGGTGGTACAATAAATAATTTAACACTAAGGTAAACTCAGGTTTGTTTTACGTTGAGTAAGTTTTTGAAGGTTTTTCAGGTTCATTGATTCAGCCAACATTTGTGTAAATTACCGAATAAGTTATTTGTTATTTGCTGAATGTGTGAGCGATTTGCCCAAATGTGAAGTGTGGGACTCTGGGTTAAGGGTGAAGGACGGGTATCTCTGTTACATCCCTGTTGGTTCTCTCTGTAGATATAGTAGGATTAACCCCCCTTCATCACCAAGCAAAAAGACTTGCATGCATAAAGGCTATGGGTGACAGAATTGGTAGTGTATTTAGGTCATGGAATCCGGAAGACGTGGGATCATAGCACACCAGCAGAAATCAATTTTTGGTCTAATCGCTATCTCACCCTTCCTTAGTGGACAACTTTGTTCTCTATAAATATCGATTGTCGTATTCGCAGTTGCCATCTTTTGCTAAAAAAAATATTCCTGAGTAAGCTAGTTGTAAGTTAATAAATTAATTTATGTAGACTTAAGAATAAGAATAATTATAGAAAATGATAGTCTAATAATACAAACATTATCTTTAACAGTATTAAATAAAACAGTCACCGAAAAAGTAGTTTTTATTTCATACCCGCAAAATAATGATTGTGGCTTAGTTATTGTGGTTTTGCTAATTCAATTGTGAATCTGTCTAATTATTAACGCATTATAGGAGCAATTAGCAAATAAATGCACAATTATTGCAGCCTATTGAAAGATATTGATAACTAAAATTATCCAGCTCTTTAGGTCTTTCAATAGGGATGTCCCAAAGAATTCAAAAAATTCAAATTTAATCCAATCAGGTTGGACAATTTTTGAATTCAAATCCTACTAGTTAGATTGAATTTGGATTTTAGAATTTTTCATTATTTTATTGAAATAAAAAATCCGGTATATGTAGAGTTAATCATTGAAAATTTTCTGTTTCAGTACTTCATAAATGGAGTACATCTCTCTCCATTTTGACCTGAGACCGCCACAACGTTAACGTTATCTTGGAATGTGCAAAAGTATGATGAGAACCAACTCTATTCCACAACTAGTATACCACAATAACGTTAATCAATTACTAATCATGAAGTTTTCAGGAAGTGAATAAAGTGTTCACTTTCATTTGATTTTTTTTCTGGTCAGCCGCGTTAATTATTACAACAGGTTATTATTACATATCTTGTGGTTAAAAATTTAAGTGCTCTCAACGTGTGACGTGGTTGTGCAGCACAAGTCACGTTAAGCAAAAAGTTATGTTTACCACTCAAATTCACAAATTTTTAAAGTTATTCAACACCCACTTAAAATTATAGTAAAGAAATTAAACGAATTTCATGTTGATTGAATTTTAATTTATTGAAATATGAAGAGAAACGTTTATAAAAAATGAGGATACAGTACTTACTAAAAACGTCCGGATTTCTGGGAACTTTTAACTAGGTATTTTATAGGGTTAAAGTAAGGCTAAAAATCATTAACTGATGACAGATTTTGACAAGGTTTGAAAAAGTATTGACATTTAACTTTTTGGAATTTGGAATTATGGTCATTTGTGACTTGAGTGTTAATAACTCAATGGAAATTAACGAATTTGGTTTATCAGTATTGTATACNAAAAACGTCCGGATTTCTGGGAACTTTTAACTAGGTATTTTATAGGGTTAAAGTAAGGCTAAAAATCATTAACTTATGACAGATTTTGACAAGGTTTGAAAAAGTATTGACATTTAACTTTTTGGAATTTGGATTTATGGTCATTTGTGACTTGAGTGTTAATAACTCAATGGAAATTAACGAATTTGGTTTATCAGTATTGTATACNAAAAATGAGGATACAGTACTTACTAAAAACGTCCGGATTTCTGGGAACTTTTAACTAGGTATTTTATAGGGTTAAAGTAAGGCTAAAAATCATTAACTTATGACAGATTTTGACAAGGTTTGAAAAAGTATTGACATTTAACTTTTTGGAATTTGGATTTATGGTCATTTGTGACTTGAGTGTTAATAACTCAATGGAAATTAACGAATTTGGTTTATCAGTATTGTATACCAAGAGACTATGACAAAGAATTCATTCAGAAGTGAATATGTTTATTAGACCCTTACTGGTATTCACCACAATATATTTTAATTAAATGATAATTATTTTTGGATTATAAATCAATATAAAATGGTCCTAGACCATTCAATTTTGAAATCCATCCTACTCATAAACCATTGAGGCTTGCAAATTGCCATACTTCTACAGTTGGGTGATAATTTAAATACGCACCCTACGATTTAAAAAAAAATGCAACTTAGAGTAAAAAATTGTAAACAATCAAAAGTGCATCATGTTAACAGACCTATTTAATCATACTATGCCAAATTTTAGATTTTTAGAATAATTAGTTTTGGAGTTAACCCGATAAATTAAAATTTTGGCGGGAGAAAGTTGGTGATAATTTATATACGCACTTTTATTTTATTATGATTTTATAGCAACTCGCTTATTTCATTGGACGGATTCGGTGTGCAAGTAAATTTTCAGTACTTAATTGAACCCCCCTTATTAAGAATTACTTCAAAAACACNGCCTTATTACTACTAAATAAATAATTACCTTACTTCAAATAATGAAATAAAACCGATTCGGGCTGGTCTTCTACTATAGATTGATGCAAACTTAGATTAAAAGATTAGTGCGTATATAAATTATCACCAACTTTCTCCCGCCAAAAATTTAATTTATCGCGCTAACTCCAAAACTAATTATTCTAAAAATCTCAAATTTGGCATAGTATGATTAAATAGGCCTGTTAACATGATGAACTTTTGATTGTTTACAAATTTTTACTCTAAGTTGGATTTATTTTTAAATCGTAGGGTGCGTATTTCAATTATCACCCAACTGTACATCATGAACCTCCTTTTCATTACCTTGATTTCCATTGCTGTTGTCTCAGCACAACGTGTTGTAAGAATTCAATTTTGCCTAAATGAGATAAATTTTAAAGTAAATANAAATAGGCCTGTTAACATGATGAACTTTTGATTGTTTACAAATTTTTACTCTAAGTTGGATTTTTTTTAAATCGAAGGGTGCGTATTTCAATTATCACCCAACTGTACATCATGAACCTCCTTTTCATTACCTTGATTTCTATTGCTGTTGTCTCAGCACAACGTGTTGTAAGAATTCAATTTTGCCTAAATGAGATAAATTTTAAAGTAAATAATTATTATTATGATTTAGATTAAGACAACAACGACCACTACTTCAAATGGCCAAAATTACAATCAGGTAAAAATTTATGATCAAGATATTATATTCAACAGTCACAAGATATATTTGTATAAAAAAATAATTTATTTTTCGTGATCAATAACAGGGGCAAGGCGGTAACGTCAACGTCAACGTAAGTTTAGATTTCTGCAGCATAATCTTAAATCTATTAACATAATTGTTGTCTCTTAATTTCATACCTTTTAAATTCGTACATTTTTAATTGGTGAAGACTTACCTAGTATTCCTTACTGAAAATCTTACAGATCCAACGGGATTATCAAGGCAGACAAGGTGGGAATGGTGGTGGACAATATGGTGGTGGACAAAATGGTGGTGGACAATATGGTGGTGGACAAAATGGTGGTGGACAATATGGTGGTGGACAACAAGAAGAGAATCCAAATTGTATCAAACTCCACGGAAATTGCAACGCCGTTTCTGCCGTCAATATACTTGCCAAGTCACAATGCTGCAATGGACTCCACTGTGAGCTCTCTATTTTTGAAGGGATCTTTTGGCTTACCTTTACCTGCACCAGCATTGCTAAGCACTTAGGAATGAAATAAAATTAAAATCTTATAGAATTATTAAACCCCATGCTATTGACTCATTCCAATTCGATTAATAATACTTGTTATCAAAAATGAAAAATAATTTGAAAACAAATTCTGACCATCATATGCTTTTCAATGATTGAATTTCAATCAAATCCGTCAATATTTGAATTTCAATCAGTTCAATCTAGAATTCTGTATTTGTTATTCTAAATCGTTCGCGTTGCACAAGATATCTTGGGTTTGAAAATAAGTAACACAAGAGAGCAAAAACGTGAATTTTCATTTCCTCTGTTTTTGAAAAGTTGACCATCTAAAGTTACATCAAAGTAACCAATGATGATACTTTAGGTTTCAAGTAGTGTCTACTATAGAGCCATTGTTATTTTAAGTTAGTGTTATAATCAGGGCTAGGAATTATATATAAACATATTTTCTATGTGTAACCCAAACGGTCTGAAACTTGGGATCTTTACATTTCATAGCTTCACGACCCGAATATCAAAAGTTTTTAGCACATATTTTCACATATTTTGGTTGTTAGGAAAAATATATAAATTATGTGTCATATATTTTCCCTTTTCAGAAAATATTTTTACATATTTTCCGACATTCTTATATAAGTCAACAAAATAGTTTTTATGTCGGCTAGTTTTATGATTTCGTGAAGAATATACTTGTCTAATACATTTTTGTAAACTCAATGCCGGTTCCAGGAAAGCAGGAAAGGTGTAAGAGTGGATAAATACACTCAATTCAAAAATTTTCTGTGAAATTTCAAACATCCTTCATTCTAAAGAACGCTGAACACTATCAAAATTGGAGTGTTTTGCGCATGTTTCCTCTTATTCTTACCAAAGTTGCATGTTAAGCTTTTTAGTACGACCGTAATTTACCCTGAACTAGACTGTGACCGGCTCAATCAGTATAAACTTGTTTTATAAAAATGAGTAAGACAAAATCAAGTCACACTACTTTAATAAAAACCTGGTTGCAGGAAATTGAAGGAAGTAACTAATTCAGATTGGACGGAAACCAAATATTCTGCGAGGTTAGTTTAGTTACAATTTTCATGAATTTTATGCTTTAAACTGCTTCAACAACATTTTGACTAGATGCTTCTCTAGGCTTGCTCGAAAGGATATTCATTTAAGATTTACTCAGAGTCTATTCAACATGCGAAGACTCAGTTTGATATCAGAATGATGCTCGATTCGATGCCAAATCAGATATTCAGCCTCTTTTTACTGACAGTCCCAGACAGAATACCTTCTTTGCTGAGCTCACGGAAGAATTTCTAGCAGCCGGTATCCCATGGTCAAAAATTGACATTCCAAAACTCAAAAGTTTCCTTCAACGTCACACAAAAAAGTCGATCCGCGATAGCTCCACGATGAGAAAGTGCTATTTGAAGCGGACTTATTCTCAGGTCACTCAATCATTCAAAACTATAATTCAAACTGTGTTCGTAATCTTTTCGATTTGATTTTAGTCAATCGAGTCGATTAGGAAGGAAATTTCCGACTTCCCAGTATGGATCTCAGTTGACGAGACTACAGATGCAATGGGGGCGATTTATCGCAAATTTACTAGTTGGATCAATGCAAAAGGAAAAAACTAATAAAATTCAATTGCTCATGTGCCGTCAACTGGAGCACACAAATAATGCCACAATCACACAACTCATTTTTGACGCATTCCGTAATTAAATTAAAAAATATAACCAACACTGCCATAGCGATTAAAATAAAATTGAATTTATTTCTTTACAGCCTTACTATGGCCGGGCGTTTCTCAAGCAGACATATCCAAAAAGTTTTTACTATTTCTTATCGACGGAGTCCCCTATATGATAAAAGCAGGAAAAATTTTGCAGAAGATATATCTTGATTTAATCCATATAACGTGTTTGGCGCATGGGATAAACCTAGTTGCCGAGGAAGTGAGGAATAATTTTCCCGAAGTCGACAAAATGATTGGAGCTGTCAAGGCTGTTTTTCGTAAAGCTCCATCACGAATTTTGAAATTCAGATCTATGTGCCCTGATTTGCCCTTGCCTCCCCGTCTCGTCATTACCAGGTTGGGTACTTGGTTGGAGGCAGCCGAATATTATTCGCAACATTATACGCAAGTAAAGTCTGTTTTGGATTCTTTTGGCAACGACGATGCGAAGTATATTGAAACCGCGA
Organism: Holacanthella duospinosa; assembly: GCA_002738285.1. Lineage (NCBI taxonomy): Eukaryota > Metazoa > Arthropoda > Collembola > Poduromorpha > Neanuridae > Holacanthella > Holacanthella duospinosa. The sequence continues at coordinate 9,078 of NIPM01001278.1, read as the reverse complement.
AATCTGTTCGAAAAATTGAAATCCGACGGGACCTATGCCACATCCTCGAACTTCACGTTTTTGAGAATTACTTTGAAGCAGCTTCAAGAAACTTTTGAACCAATTTCAAGTGTTCTAAAGTTAGTTGAAAATACCTTGGAAAAACTACGCCAAGCTCGTGGAACTACGGCGGAAAAAGTTTTGAAGAAAATGGAGTCTATTTTGGAAAAGAATTGCCGCTTAAAGGATATTCAGACAATATCAGATATTTTGGATGGTCAATCAAATATGACACCGTCTGCTATTGACAAATTTGAGGTCTCAAGAATTTCATCATTTATGTATGCACCCTTGACCTCTGTTTCGCCTGAGAAAAGTTTCAGTATGCTGAAAGATTTGTTTTCCGATAACCGCCGCAGCATCACGGTTGAGAATATAGAAATGGAACTTGTTAGTCATTTCGAGTTAACAATTTAAGGTTTCTTTCTGAATTAAATAAAGCATTACATTTTCAGTAAAAACCTTCAATTTGAAAGTACATATTTTTCATTTTAAACATATTTCCGGTTTTTTAGCACATATTTTATTACATATTTTGACATTCTATGGCACATAATTCCTAGCCCTGATTATAATGGTCTGTTCAAGAATGGCCGGTTTATTTAATCTATGGTTAAATGGTCCCAAATGGCCAAGAATGGCCAAGTAGTCCCACTCATAACTTCAAGTTAATTATCTTGATGATGGTTCGACCAAGCGACTTGGGAGTATTTGATGTATCTTTAGGCCATTTTTGTTTTAATTTAATATTATGTATAATCAATGATACCATAATCGCCGCCTATGACTAACAGACCAGTATGGATAAACCGTGCTTTAAGTCAATGTTTAAATCATTTTACAAACTAAAATCTTTATTCTTTCCACCCATCATTGCATGGAGACGTCTGGTTTTCGGACAAATATAATTTACCGTATTGGTTCTAATTAAAACTACTGGTTCTATTCAATTTCGCCGAAATCTGGTGCTAGAAAAACTGGAGGCGAGGGTTCTAAATAGAAAAATTAATTTTTACGTAACTTTATTCTGTAAATTCGTCAAATTAATTTCTTAAGAAACAATTAAACGTTTAACTATTTCATATTTTCAGGGTATTGTGATACAGATTATCCTCTACGCCACGCTATATGATACGACTTTTAGTGTTAAATGGACTGGTCAAATTTGATTGCATTGAAACAGTTAATTGGCTAAGTGTTCACTACAAACCACAGTTGCAGAAGTGCGGTTGCGGGCCGCAACCGCAACTTCGAGTACAATATTTCGAGCCGCAACTCCCCACCCGCAACTTTTGAGCTTTGATGCCCGCAACTCCGCAACCCGCACTCTTGTATTTTAATACTTCCACTAGAACGCCGCAACCGCAACTTTAAATTTTAAAATTTTTGCCGCAACGCCGCATTCGCAATTTTGGATTCAAAATTTCCCGCAACCGCAACCAACACGTAACCAGAATTCCCGCAACTTTTCCGCAACTTTTTCGCAACTTTCGACAAAATTATAAAAGAAATGTTCCTATAACATTTAAAGCGAATTTAGAGCATAAAAATAGCCTTTCAATTTTATTTATTCAATTTCAATATGCAAGAGTTAAATACAACAATCCATTAATTCAAATTTTGGTTTGCTTAGTTAAAGCAATTAATTGTAAGTGAGCGTTACACAAACTTAATTTCAGATTTGAAATTGATGTGTCAAGTTTTAACAAAATTTAAATTGAGAACGAAAAGGATTGTTTACATATTAAATAAAGCCAATTTTGAAGTTGTGCCTTACGCCAAAATAAGGAATCCTTATCTTGTCATTGCGGATTTACAGGTCATACTCAACAGGAGCGTTTGAGATTGCAAAGACAGACTCAACGCCACACCGCACATGGGACTTTTCCCCTTGATAAATAATTTGAATTTGAATGCCGCGACGCTCTTTTACTGGGTCCTCTGTAACACAGGTGTTCAAGAACTAAATTTTGGTTTCAGTTTCGAGTTTACTAAAGTTAGATCTGTGGTTATACAAAGCCGCTTTACAACTTCACATATTTGACGAACACAACCGACCCCATCCCAAGTCAGGGCATAATAGTTGCGCACAATATCAAACTATTTCCCGCAACTACTTCACAGAGATCGCAACTCCGCATTTTCAGCTGTTATTTCTGACACCCGCAACTCCGCAACCGCAACTTTTGCATGTTAGGCCCCGCAACGTCGCAACCGCAACTTTTGCATTTTATGTCCCGCAACGCCGCAACCGCAACTTTTGCAAGTTCCATAATTGGCCGCAACGCCGCAACCGCAACTTTTATAATTCTCAATTTGGCCGCAACTCCGCATTCGCAATTTTCGTTATTCTGCTCCGCAACTCCGCAACCGCAACTCGCAACCTGCCGCAACCTAGTTGCGAAATGGTTGCGATTCTGCAACTGTGCTACAAACTAATTCTACAGTACGTGTCTTATCGAGTTTAACGAAAAAGAATTGAAACCCATGAAATCCTTCAGCTAGTCATATTTCAATCAAATAGAATCTGATTCAATAAGCATTCAATGCATGCATTGAATGATTTCTTGGGCCACCATTAATCAACATCCAGTATGTACAAATTTGGTGAATTTAAAAATCATCAAGCTTCGACTACAGCAACACCTTCCATTAACTTTAGAACTACCGGCCTGGCCTTTTAAAAATGANAAGCATTCAATGCATGCATTGAATGATTTCTTGGGCCACCATTAATCAACATCCAGTATGTACAAATTTGGTGAATTTAAAAATCATCAAGCTTCGACTACAGCAACACCTTCCATTAACTTTAGAACTACCGGCCTGGCTTTTTAAAAATGACAATNTGGGCCACCATTAATCAACATCCAGTATGTACAAATTTGGTGAATTTAAAAATCATCAAGCTTCGACTACAGCAACACCTTCCATTAACTTTAGAACTACCGGCCTGGCCTTTTAAAAATGACAATTTTTTTGGTGAGGAGAGAGAGGGATGGGAAAAAGACTGCAGAGTAGACACTTTGGCACAGTCAGGAGAACACCCGGCCGGGCCGGGTTTTCTCCAGAGCCGGGAAAAATTCCGGTACAAATGACATTTGGACATTTTGGGACAGGATATTTCCTGGCCCAGCCGAGAAAACCCCAGCCCAAAGGTCATTTTTTACTTAAAAATTTTTTCTGGTAAATTTCCAGTTTAGAATTTTTCTAAAATATGTTTAAACCAATCTTAATTCCATTTCGGAATTTAACACCGTGGGAGATTGCCCCAAACTAAATTTCTTGAAATAATTTAAAAAGGAGTGATTATTGCAAATTAAAGTTACTAGATACACAAATTTTTTAATTTAAATGTTATTAATTATTCACATTATTATGCTGTTTCTAATGAACCAAAAAGTTTGGTATAGGTATACTAGTTAGTAGGTTAGTTAAATATAGAAGAATCAATTCGGGCCGGAATTTCTCCCGGCGGAACA